>JACXGJ010012162.1:0-18439 GCA_016801105.1 Esox niger | reverse complement strand
GCACCATCAAACCCGAGTAGTGACCGCACCATGAATAAACCGCACATCAAACCCGAGTAGTGACCGCACCATAAACTGCACCATGCGGACCTGTACATACATTCTACATGAATATTAAACATCTGTCACAATGCGTTGACATAATGTATTTGTTGAAGAATAAAATGTTTTTGAACACCCTGTAACACCAATAGTAACATATTTGCTACATACGTTTCTGAGTCCTCTACATCGCCAAGCAATCGTCTGTGGAAACGTTCATCGGTGGAAACGGTTTTAAAACGAGGAACAAAAAAATCGGTGTATAAGCCGTTGTTTCAAAGGTTAAATTACGGTAAACTGGTAAAACACATGTGGTGAGATATAAATGAAATTATTTCCCAGGGTGCCTTGCCCTTTTGCACGCCTGTGGTACAAATCGGTGTGCGATTTTCCTGCGTCGTTTTTGTGGAAAAATTGTGGACCTCAAAAGAAACGCCTTGTGGTCAAAATGACGGGTCAATAAAAAGAAATGTATGATAACACACTAGCTTACTATCTGATTAGAAAATGTGGAAATGCAACAAACTGATCATACAGTCATGTCAATTTACCATAAGGACAAGGTGGCAACCTGGAAAAACATATTTTGAACATTAACCTGTATTAAAGTAATCTTGATTTAACACAGACTTTTCTGACACTGCAGGTTGTGTTGGAGAGCCAGTTTGCTGGATAGCAGCCATGGGCTATTATGGTTGTCCTGCAGTACTCTGTCAACGGCTTGGCATTTAGTGTTCCTTTCCAGGTGTTTTCAGTTAGTATTGAATACCGTTCACTGGTGTATGACGCTGACTGGACAGATAGTATGATTACATCCTGTACATCAAGCCACCCAAATTAAATATTCATCCTTGATGACTGAGACAATTTAAAACCCAGCACTGTAAATAGACTGATATATGTTCTGTTATAAGGCATAAAACAAACCTAACCTGAATATTGGCTGCTTTATGGTTTGAAGGGTTACTAACCAAACCTCTGGGAAACACTTAGGCCAATAATGCTATATTAGAAGTATAATGCTATATTAGATGTTTTTAACAATTATTTTCACGTAAAGGAGAGAGACTCAGGGAAACGAGGCCCTGGTGTTTATTGAACTGAGGGGCATCTGCTTCGCTAACAACTCTGCCAGCGCTCACTCACAAGGGAAACTGGGATATGAGGATTTTATTGATCACTTTTGCTACACCTTAACTTCTCCCTTCTCTCTCCTTAGTGGTCTTTGAATCCAGCTGTTGTGTTTCAAAATGCATGTTCTTCCTGGAGTGTGGAACTTCACTGTAATTTTTCAAGAACTTTTTGGAAACTATTACTGTTTCCAGAAAGTTCTGTAGTGTTTTTGGAAAGCTCTGAGAAACAAATAACCTACCTAACATACCTTTTCAGGTATTTCGTTCACGGGTTTCATTGCAAAATTGGTCTATCATCGTCATTCATCATGGCAGAGCACACAACATAATAGCTTGTGTAAACTAAACATGATTTTTTATTGTTGACATTGGATACATGCCCGTTAATTTAACCGAGTGTCTGGCTAGCATAACAATGAAGAGCCTGAAGCTAGCTGTTTTTCAGGAATGTCTGCACCAGCTGTGCTGACGAAGCAGTTTTCTGTCCACACAAACACAAAGATGTTTTCAATCGAACAGATTTAAAGCGATCTGCATTCTTTTACACAATACGCTCGCTAAGGGATTCTTGGATGTTGACTCTAGAATGAAGGGAAGAACATAATGTAAGTACGCATTTAAAAACACAGCTCATCTCTCTGTCGCTCCCTGCTCCGCTTTCCATTAAACTGCAACATAATTAATATCATCTCCATTATAAGGCGCTTCACTGGCTGTGTTAAGTGTCCAATGTTAAACTGAAGTGACTTGTATCAAAGCATTACTGTGAAGGAAAGGAGAGATGGAACATTATCTAAGCTCTTTGGGTTTACTCGTTAACTTTCTACCCGAGCATCTGATGAATAACGATTTTGAACCTTTCTTGGAATGAATGCCACACCCTCTAATAACTGGGGATGTGGCTGTGTTCAGAATTGACCAATCACATTCAAACTCATGTTAAATAGAAGTCAATACACACCTGCCATCATTTAAAGTGACTCTGATTTATCACAAATGAAGTTCAGCTGTTCTTAGTTGCGTCTCAGAGCAAGAGCCATGGTCCGCAGAGAAAAGGATCCTTGTCTCATTCTTTTACATCATAAGAACCTAGCATTTTCACACGGGTGTGTGGACGTTTTATATCTACTGTATACTGATACAGTAGTTATTGAATCAATGTCTTCAACGAATGGCTAATAAGCTGTTTTAACGGCCAGTGGCAAAAGCCATCCAGTTTATAGTTGCTATATGTGGTGGAGGTAAACTTAATAAGAAACGTTACTCCGTTTAACACACCGCTTAATGGCGCCAAGCGACATTACGGGCTAATATGCTTTTAAAACAGCCAGTGGCAAAAGTCATTCTGGTCATAGATAATATTTTTGGCGGAGCTAACTTGAATAAGGAAAGTTACCTAGTTTAACCCGATGGTTAATGGTGTCTAACGAAATATTCAAACTTGACATAAGGTTAATGCATGACAAAATTATATAATGTCAATAGGCTATTACCGACACCCGGCACACACTCAGCTCTGCGTGGTGGTTAACGGCCCAGCCTTTCACGAGGTCAACCCGTGTTCGAATGTCTTGAAGGCAGCCACAATGAACACTTTCTATTGTGGGCCGACTAAACTAGTCTTGCCTTGTTTCGTGTACATAAAAACTTTCCCACCTTTTGTGGGTAAATGCTGTTTCATGTGTAAGAAGCTTTTATGTATTTTTTTCGTTGCGTAGCAATCAGAGTTTAACCAGCAACGTCTTTCCAGCTACATCACTGCCTGCATTATCTTTCAAATCAAAGTCTCTCATCACTGAAAATATTACTTTCAGACAAGGTGCCTTTGGGAAATCAATGGAAGCTTTAGTGTTACAAGGTTATCAGATTAGATTGTCTATTTCTAACTGCTAAGTAGAAAATATATGACAAACACACAGTCATTAACTGGACTGGAATGGGTGCTGGATATAAAAGAAAATCAATAAAATGGGAAAAGCAGACTTTGCACACTACCTCTAATTTCACATGTGACTTTGGGCCAAAAACGACTTAGTAGGCTAGGGTCTTTCTGCTCTCTTTGAACTGATGTAGACAATGTGGTCAAACAATGGTCTCCTAAATTCACATGGGAGTATGGAATGCAATAGGTCAAATTCTCTAATAATTGTAATGTATGGATAAAAGGTATTATATGGAGTCAATTAGCACTTTCTATTAGAAATCCTCTTGGGATTTTTGTCGGAACCCATTCAACTTTGACCTATGAAAAGGAACGGAACATCAATTTCTTTTCTTACCACTATGCCTCAGCTAAACAAAATACGTTCTTGAGAGTTTAATAGAGACACTGTTTTCAACCTCTTTCTTGTCCGACAATTCGCATATAAAGAACCCGCTGGCCGACGTTAATGAGGCCTCCAATTAAAGGATATCACTCCTCGCTGAAAGCATTGTCGTTGGTCTCCCAGCAATCGCAGCCTTCACGTTCCAGATAAGGGAAGCGTGTGAACTCCAACATGCATCACACGGTCCTCCAGGCCTCCACGAGGTGAGGGACAGATTGGGGTCTGAGCAGGGGAAGACGTTAACACGGGGAGATGGAAAGAGACAAAAGATAACACCCACCACAAGGGTGAAAACGGGGGCCGTATACCAACTGATAGATCGGGGTCGGACATTTTCGGCCCATGTTATGACTTGGCGTATTCATTCACGTGGGCCAAGGGGAGCTGCGACGTGCTTTTGGACGCATTTGGTACATTTCTCTGTTTGCTTCCTTCATTTGAATTATTCTGGCCTTTCAGGCAATTGCGTAACATCTCCCATTTCGCTCCCTAGGCTGTTTGGTTTCATTGTATTTACGAATTACGCAGGGAGGTTATGGACCTGACTGGTCCTCACCAGGGGCTGTTGCTTCAGGGGTTGTGTTCTGACGGGTGGCTTTGGATTATATAGTAGGTCAGAGACCATAAACAAACAGAGGTTGTGACTGTGTCTGTTTGTTAGTCTCCACCTGCCTGCCCCTTTATTTTAATAGAAACCCTGTCTAAAGGAGGTATGTCCCTTGGTTACATGTCTAAGAATGTTTCATCATTGTTGCTTCATCGTTGCTTCGTTTGAGGTGCTGTTGCTAATATTCCCCTCCCCGTTTGGCAAGTTAATCAACCAATCCCGTGCCTTTGACCCAACACAAAGAGGGAAAACAGCTATTCTGCAGAGATATTAAATCATTCTTAATCATGGAATACGTTTCTCAAAATCATTTAGTACGTGGTGCACCTTCCTGTTGTCAGCATCACGACACCGAGTCTTTCGATTGGATTGATGTGGTGGGAGAACACAGAAAGCAATGGGTGATTACTAGTTTAGTTACTAAGGACTTTTATAACAATTTGTTTTTTTTCTGGATTAATTTAAACTTAATTAAAGATTACATTTCTGTCATTTTCTGAGTGTTTGTCATTGAGCTGATATCCCTGTCGTTGTCCACCTTGGGTTCTGTTTAAGGACTCAGGAAACAGCCTGCTTGCATTCACTGACTTGCTTGTTTTCTGATCATGCAAAAACATTGACATGGCCCAAAAGCTCATGTACTCTTATCATCTTCAGCCGCCATAACGAGAAGGACGTTCTTGTTATGTAAAGGACATTCTACACAATCAGGTTCCTCTCTAGGTTTCTTCCTATATTTGGACCCTACTAGGGAGTTTTTCCCAGCCACTGTGCATTAACCCTTGATGCTTGCTCTTTGGGGTTTCAGGCTGTGTATCTGTGAATGCATGTGACAACTGCTGACCTAAAAAGGGCTACATAAAATATTTTTTTTAGCAAATTTTACGATCAACTTTACGACCATTTTAGAAGGGCACTGTATGTAACATAGTTGCTTGGAAGCTATTAAATCAACATGTGACTTGGATACACGGTGCCTAAAACGGTTAGTACGTTACACTGTTTCAAAGCTGCTCTCGGTAACATTCGGAAAATGATTAAAATATGACAAACAGCAACCCCAATTCTTCCCTCCACTCCTCTCTACTTTTCCACAATATTCCCATTTTTGCAGACGCGTCTGTATACTACGGTGCATTGTCATGGCAACATCCAAGTACACCCACAACCGTCTACTGACTGATGTGGTGACCAAATTTGTGTCATTCTGTGACTGCGTAGGTCAGTGGTTCCCAACCAGGGGTGCAAGGTCCCCCGGGGGTACGATAGTTCAGTTGTCCCCCGTACAACTGAACTATTGAACTGCAGGTTACAACTGAACTATCGTTGACAGGCTGACATTTAAACACTGATTCTTTAAAAGAAAAAGACGCAAACCTACCCAGTGACCCAGGGTGGGGGACAAGCAAATGTTTTAGGTGCTTATACATGTTTTAAACTAACATCTTCATGCAGTGTTCTACTCACAGCTTCACAAATTAAATATGATGGCTTGACAATGGTGGGAACCTCCAGCTGTGTGGACCTGATGATCCGGCAGCAAAAGGTAAAATCTAATGTACAAGACAAGAGAACATTACTTATTCATGTTTGGGTCCTACACAATTCTGGGTGCCTCTCATTTCACAGTTTATTTCAGGTTTAAGTGAAAGTAATCACTGAATGAAGGAACAAGCGGTAATGATGAATGTTTACAGAACATTCCGGATCATTGTTGAGAAAAGTAATGTAGTGACATCAGGATTATCAACTTCATCATTATATTCCCAAGGTTTAGCAGTGGCAGATTAAATTGGTTGTTTCTGCAGTAGCCTAGCGCTGTTGTACGTTTCCCCCCCTCTGCTCATTCCAGCCACTCTTTTCTAGTGGGGTTTTCCTCATGCTGTTTTCTTGCTTCATAGCAGGATGTGTCAGGAGAAATCTGATGGAAGGTTCTGGAAAAAGTGTGCAGTGTAAAATATTCATGGATTTCCATCAAGCATTTATTCCATATCGATGCGGTCTGATGAGAACATTGCACCTCTGCCAATAAAAGAACCCACATTGACAGTAGCCACTCCCAACCATGTGTTCTGTCATTGTCATGACTACTCAAGAAAATAATCAAAATAATTGATTATTCCATATCGATGCGGTCTGATGAGAACATTGCACCTCTGCCAATAAAAAAACCCACATTGACAGTAGCCACTCCCAACCATGTGTTCTGTCATTGTCATGACTACTCAAGAAAATAATCAAAATGATTGCGCTGTATATTCTTTAATACAAGCATTATTTAGAAACATATAATTATTTAGCATTTCTTTTGAAATGTCTGTTTGGGTCTGTTATTTTGCGTCACATGGCTACCCTAGACATTCCCACGCCGCCAATTTTGAGAGACATACAATTTTGAGAGACATAACCCTATTATTGATAGTAACAACACCCAGAACAGATTTTCTTGATTTTATTAATGGCATGTATGAATTATTTCCAACTCGCTGGCTGAGATATCTTCTATTTTAGGGTATGGAAAATGTTTTTCAGACAGTGCTATATTTGGATCATGGGTGTCTTCTGACTGGGCTATCCCATTTCAGTCCTTGGTTAACACAAGCAGCGACGTAACACCGTCCGTCCGTGGAGGTTATGTGTGGGATGACCTTCTAGTTTCAAATCAGAGGAAGACTCAAGCTATCTGAAACGCCCATCTTCTACTAGAATGTGGCAACCAGCAGTTCACCGCCACCATTAACAATTACTTCACCAGAATACCGCTCATATTTGAAGTTTTAGTTTCTATTTCACATTAATTAATTGGGACAGGTGTAAAACCCCTGGTGATTCCAGGAGACAGAATCAATTGCTGGACAGCTAAACGGGGAATGTTTATTGCTGTGTATTTTGTGTATGCGTTTCATTCAATTATCTTCATGTGAACCACCTTGACATCCTGCAGCAACCTCCATTTAGCTCTGGACTGCAAGGCAGTAATAAAGCTGCGACTCCTAACAGGATTCAAGCTACATAATTAGTCGGACCCTCTCAGTCAGATAATTGCATTGGTAATTCCGAGTTTTGCTGCTGAAAGGTTTAAATGCGTAATCTATCATTTGCCCTTTCACATGCCTCTTATAGCAGGTCAACAGGAAAAGACATGACATGTTACAGTGTCATTGACTAATAACTGTGACACTGTATCTGGTCCTCCCTTGCTCGCGGTTGGGTCTAAGGTTGATCGTGGTTGGGTTTGGGTTTAAATGTTTAACCCCAGCAGGCACTCATGGTCAAACCTCGTGAAAGCACATTGTTATCATGAATTTTAGAGAGCAGCAAAGCATAAAGAATTCATAAGCAGTCACAGATGTCCGTGCATTAGCCTGCCTTGTGCTTTAACTTGGGCTCCAACAGGTGTGGACGACGCTCGAAGCTAACGGGCCGCGGCTAAACACGCCGCAGAAGAGCGGTTGTGTTCGCATGTTGTGTACTGTCCAGAAACGAGCGGACCTGAGGCATCTGCAGCTCTCTCCCAATCGAGGCGCCAGCGTTGACGACCCCCGACGAGCTAGCAGGAGCTCTTCTGCCAATGTGACCCGTGCCAGCGCACTAACCGCCCACGCCCAGCCATCGGAGTGATTTAAACCTTCTAACACGGTCCGCTTCATCACCTCGTCTCCGGCATGTTCCACCCCACTGTGTGTATCTATGCGTGAGTCAGACGGCGGGGTTTGTAGGCATGGCGAGCTGCGGACAAAATGAACACTCCGATACAAACTGGGCTGTCAGAGAGTGATCTGAAAGGCATGTCAATGTTTGGCAAAGGTCACAGTTGTCATCGACATTTCCCCGTTGTGCTAGTGTGCCTTATGTGAAAGAAAGTTTGATGTAATATTGAATTGAGGTGCTCAAGCACCAGATTCCAGACTGGTAAATAATAGGTCCATGTTTTAGTGAAACGCACACACACACACACGCACATAGTTATGACTAAAGCAGTGTTCACCTCCTCGATATATAAACAAACACACAGAGAAAGACAGGACTGAACGTTATATATTTCTCTACACATATGATGCTGTAGCACAGGCGTGTTATGGGAGACGAGCTCATGTACACGACAAGTCGTGGCTTTTTGGTTCCAGTGAGGTGTCTTCATCCACGGCTCAGTGATAATGTATGGATCAAATACCTGATTATCCTCAGGAAATCCCGTTCTCATTCTGCAAATACTCCATGTTGGTTTGGAACATGTATGAGCACGTATGAGTCTTATGAGCCAGGTCACTTCTATTCACACCAAACACCGTCATTTACAGAGCTCTGTTGTCTTCTTCAGGAAACGCATGCATGAATCCATATGAAGGTAACATCTGAAGGAGCTATAGCTCTTCATGAGCTGCTCGATAAAGGTCCAATGTACAAGAAACATTTCCAGAGACGGAGCGTAATGAACACATACCACAGTACAATGTTACCGTGACTGCAGACGCTACATGTATTCTTATAGCGCTGTTGGGTAAGAGGGGGAAATAGTCAGGGATTTATTATTTATTTACTTAATGTCCAGAGTATATGTCCAGTACCATAGTAAATGACCATTCTCACGTTTCCTCAGTAACATCGCTTTAGCTTGATGAGCTTGTGGAAGGCCAGTTTGAACTCATCATTGAAGACGGTGTAGATGACCGGGTTGATGAGGGAGTTCAGGTAGCCGAGCCAGGTGAACACGTCAAAGAGCACCGTGTGGAACCAGCACTGCTTGCAGACGGCCATCACCAGGGTGCACACGAAGAAGGGCAGCCAGCACACGATGAAGGCTCCCAGGATGATGCCCAGCGTCTTGGTGGCCTTCTTCTCCCGGGCGGCACACAGACGCTTCCTCTCCAGCACGCTGTCAGCCAGCTTCACCTTCACGCTGCTGGTGAAGAGGGGTGACCCTGCACTGCCGCCTCCCCCGCCTCCCCCGCCTCCCCCGTTCACCGCCGCTCCTCCCTCTCCGAGATGGGCGTGGCCTTCTTGGTTGGAGGCGGAGGAGTTGATGGAGCAGAGGGAGGAGCCGGCCGACGTCTTGATCAGCTGGGCCGTGGTGAAACGCTTGCCGCTCGACACTGGTGTCCTGAAGATGCGCGAGCGGGCGGCCACGTAGATCCGGCCGTACAGGATGACCAGGAGCACCGTGGGCACGTAGAACGCGCCAAAGGTCGAGTAGAGCGTGTAGAAGATCTGGTCTGTGTTCACCAGGCACTCCATCACCTCCTCGTTGGCCTTGGCCTGCCTCCAGAAGAGGGGCGGCATGGAGATGGAGATGGAGATCACCCACACGACCGCTATCATCAGGCCAGCTCGACGCATCGTCCGGTGCTTGGAGTACTCCAGGGCGTCGGTGATGGCCCAGTAGCGGTCCAGGGCAATGACGCACAGGTGCAGGATGGAGGCCGTGCAGAAGGTGATATCCGACGACAGCCAGATGTCGCAGACGATCTGCCCGAGGGACCACGTCTTGCTGACCGTGTACACGATGCTGACTGGCATGACCAGGATGGACACCAGCAGGTCCGTCACAGCCAGCGAGCCGATAAGGAAGTTGGCGGGCGTGTGCAGCTTCCGTGTCAGGAAGATTGTTGCAATGACGAAGGCGTTGGACAGCACGGTGGCCAGGGTGACAACTGCCAGGACGGCCGACACCAAGACCTGGAGAGCCAGGAGGGTTGACTCGTCCCAGTGTGCCTCCGTGAGTTCAGGTGCCTCTGTGATGTTGCTGAAGAGCGGATCCGCAGAGCTGTTGTCCTGATCCATCTCGCCTTGCCTCAGTAGCCCTTTGTTTCAGGCCCTGATAAAACACATCACGTCATCGACCAAGATTACCTTGGCATGGCAACAAGGGTTGCGCTGAAGGATGTCACTGTTGGTCGTCACATGTGTTAATGAGCCTTATTTCAGTCTCGGAGACACACAGGCTTTTCTGTTCATCTCCATGTTGATTGTCTCAAAAGGGACCATATTAGAGCCTTTAGTTAGTACTCGAACAGTTCCAATGCAATACTAATGCCATTATTTCAGACGCTGAGTCACTGACCATTTCAATATAGCAATATTGTTTTGACGCGGCAGTCTGGCTGAGGACAGTAGACGCTAATTTGTATTCTGCTCTCATCTCGTCAAACTCCGCTTTCTCTCTCACCCATCTCCGCTCTTATCTCAGCTCTTGCCGGGCCAAACACAGCACCTCAGACCCTGACTTCTTATCAAGTGTTGCTTCCATGGTCTCCTCTATTTTCAATAACAGGCAGTGGGTAAAATCTACACTCAAAGATTATGGCAATACACTGGCAGAATATGTCCTAATTTACTCTGAACCTGAGTTTACGCAGCTTGGGCTCAGAGCCGTGCGGTCCTGTCTTGACGTCAAGGGCAAGTTATTAGGGTGTCATGAGACACATCAGCGAGGGGGAGAGTCCTTTTTCACCAGTCCAGTCATGGACCACAAGGCAATATCACTTTTTCATTCCACGATTTTGTCTGAGCCTCAGAAATGTTCCGCTCAATACGACAGCAGCGTTGGCAGACCCCAAACAGGACAAAGCACAGCGGGTGTGGACATTGATTTTCGATGTGTGTCTGCTTTTCTCCCGTTAATGCTTTGTTGGTTGGTTACGCGTTCAGGCATGGGGTCCAGAAAAGGAATGGTGTGACACAGCTCCAGTCCTGGATCTACCGGTCCTGGATCTACCTCCCATCAGCCCAGGCTTCTACTATAGCATGTGAACCTAAAAAGGGGAAAAAGAGAGAAAGTTTACCTCAGAAATACGTACAAGTCAATTCAAACCGTCAACAATCACACCGACATAAGGTGTCCTATACTTGCAGTACAAGGGGGGCATAAGAGGTCACAATGTGTGGGCGTGACCTCTCAGGCTATTTGGGATTAGGGGGACATCAGAATCACATCAGGATCAGTTACTTTTCCTGGGGTTCACAAAAAATCTCAAACACATGACATGATTCAGAACAGACAGGAATGGTACAAAAACAAAACTACATACAATTAACAGATATTCAACAGACAGCAATAATCATGAACATTAACAGACAAATAAATGATGAAGACACGACTACAAACATTTCATAAAACTAACTGCAACAATTGTTTCATCCAAGCAAACCCAATAATCTCAACCTCACAGCCCCCTTCTTGTAGAGTAATCATCACATAGTTTAACCCCGTACACTACTGGATTCATCCCCGTAATATCCAAATACTTGCAATTATGAAAATAAAACTCACAGTGATGTTCAGTGGTTTGGCTAATGTTAGCTTTGGTTTCCAACGGCTTCTTAATGCAAATTAAACCCAGGACTACGTTGTTTGCCCAAGTCCAGACTGGATCCCCGAAATGCCGAAAGGAAGGCACCTTCTAGCCTTTTTCCTCAATTCAGCTACACATGCGTCCCAACCGCCACAAGGACCTGCTAGATCCAAGCCCCCACCCTGGACAATGATGCAGTCTGGAGATGCAAGAGGCGGCATCTCAGTGATGCAGCCACTGAAGTTCATCATTACTGTTTTTTGCTCCCTGGGCTTTAAGGCCGGGTGTTTTGTGAAAGCACTTTGTGACAACTGCTGATGTAAAAAGGGCTATTTAAAATACATTTGATTGATTGAGTCAGGGGGATCCAAGAGACGGCTTCTCAGTGATGCAGCTAACTGTAGGACAGTGACTTTATCGCTGTTTAATTTAGAGACTGGGTTTTATTTTTGTAGGAGTAGATTATATTTTCATTTTATATCTCAAATCATACCGATTAGACTTGTCTGCAAATGTGTTTTTGAGAAAAAAAATTCCACCAATCTTACTAATAAATCACAAGTCATTGCAAAGACTAATCCGCATGAGTTCTGGAACCCAGTTGTAAAAGAGGCACAATCGAGCCAAAAAGACTCCCTGAAAATGTATTAGCTAAGTTATGTGCTAAGATCATTTCATGGATTATTGAGGCATGATAGTAGTCATACTTATAGATTATGTACTTATAAACTACACAGTATACACCATGCCCCAAAAGGTAGTTTTAATAAACTGTTTTATTAGTTCCAGACTAAATCTTTCAGAGCAAGTAGGAGATGGTTTTGAGATGTAATATTAGCTTAACAGGTTTGGTCTAACTAGGTTGTGTGATAACACAAAGCATACACACTTTTGTGCTGTTTAATTCCAGAAAGCAGCTTTGAAGCATGTCTGAAAATAAGGAACAGACATTAGCTGATGAGCTGGCAGTGATTTAGCCCTGACAGTTTAATTAGAGAGTAGCTCCAGTGTTAGGCCATATTTTTTTTTACACTCTTCTAATTGTGTGAAAAAATAACAAGCAATTCTGATTTATTTGCAGAGCTTTCTGCCAGAGGCAAAGGTATATTGTAAATGTTTTTGCGGGTACTTTAAGGATATCAGCGGACTATTTATAATTTTTTCTAATGATTATTGATAATCTTCAAGGAGATGCCAGTGGGTCTCGGGAAAGACTTGGCTGTCAAACTTCAGAAATGATCGGTAGATGTAGATTCAAGTCAATAGACACTCTAATACTCCTCTAGGTTAAGCTAGTAATATATTGTGATATCTCATCAGCTCTGTGTCAGCATATAACGGGGCTACAGACATGCGTTGTCAGGGCACATTTCCAATTTGCTTTTTTAATATAGGGTCTATATAACGACAACCAACAAATAACAAATTATGAAGAAATAAATAAAGGATTAAACCCAGTTTTACACCAGCTATATCTTGTAATACCATAGACTTGTTTTAGAAACCAGCATTTACAACTCATTACACTTCCTTGAAATTACTATTTAATTACAAATTACTATTTCCACTGTGTGAAAATCCATCGAACTGTGAGAAATCCCACGGGGCTTCTTGCTATGCTTTATTGTTTGATTCGCTACGAAGTTGAAATGACAAACACCACATTTTCCATTATCATCAGCATCTTTACTCATGGTGTCCAAACTCTGTTTCCTTACATTTCGAACTGGACGTTCACGTTCTCAGCGGAGTTGCCTCCATGATAATTCAGGCAGAGGAAGAACGGAGTCTAGGGATTGAAGGGTCCATTGTGCCCCCTGGAAAGACAATCTTGGTAATGCAACTCCTTCATTATACATCTTAGAGACAAGTTGCTTTCTGCTCTTTTACATTACTTTGGCAAACTGAATAAAGCCATGTCTCACAGAAGCTGAGGTAGTGAACAGTGTGGAGTTGGATAGATGAAATTCCTTTGTAATTCATTTAGTGCTGAGCTTTAAGGGCCAGACAGACTATAATACCCAATATCAACACTGACTGCAGAGGATTTAAAAGGCCTAGAGGGAAGATAATGTTTACGTGCGGAGTAGAGTTCAGCTCTCAAGGTGCAATACATGGTTTTCATTTGATTGAGTTGGTGTGTTGGTGAGGCTTCACCAGGCGAATGCACTGAGCCAGGTAATCCACACTGTCGGGTGAGAATAACTCAGGTAACCTCGTTGTCACACTAACTCAGGTAACCTCATTGTCACAATAACTCAGGTAACCTCATTGTCACACTAACTCAGGTAACCTCGTTGTCACACTAACTCAGGTAACCTCGTTGTCACAATAACTCAGGTAACATCATTGTCACACTAACTCAGATAGCCTCATTGTCACGATAACTCAGGTAACCTCATTGTCACAATAACTCTGGTAACTTCGTTGTCACAATAACTCAGGTAACCTCGTTGTCACAATAACTCAGGTAACCTCGTTGTCACACTAACTCAGGTAACCTCATTGTCACAATAACTCTGGTAACCTCATTGTCACGATAACTCAGGTAACCTCATTGTCACAATAACTCTGGTAACTTCGTTGTCACAATAACTCAGGTAACCTCGTTGTCACAATAACTCAGGTAACCTCATTGTCACAATAACTCTGGTAACTTCGTTGTCACAATAACTCAGGTAACCTCGTTGTCACAATAACTCTGGTAACCTCGTTGTCACAATAACTCAGGTAACCTCGTTGTCACAATAACTATGGTACCTCGTTGTCACAAGAACTCAGGTAACCTCGTTGTCACAAATTTTGACGAGCAGAAATAAGAGCATACAGCTCTTAGTTGTTTCATTGCACCACTAAGATGTTTCACCAGAGCTTTGTAGAGAATGAAATTATTAAGTGACAAAAGTTGCTAAAGCCTTAAATCCCTGGGACTTGAGGCTGTCACCTCTGAGGCTGGTTACATTCAATGTAGATGGCATCTGACCTTAAGGCTCGTCAAGCCTACCATTAGGCCAACTTCATAGTACACATAGGAAATGGAAGCTAAAATGCAGAAAGGACCTAGATAACCCAGACGACCTAGATAGCCTTGATAACCTAGATTACCTTGATAATCTAGATAACTTTGATAACCTAGATTACCTTCATTACCTAGATTACCTTGATAATCTAGATAACCTAGATGACCTTGATAATCAAAATAACTTTGATAACCTAGATTACCTTGATAATCTAGATAACCTTGGTGACCTAGATTACCTTGATAAACTGGATAACCTTGATAACGTAGATTACCACGATAATCCAGATTACCTTAAATAGGAATTCCTTAGCGCACGAAAGATCATGGTACATCATTTTAACGGGTCCATATAAATGTACATATATATAGTTGCACCGTGACAATATAATGATTAGTTACACAGTAACAATCTAAAACTAGTGTTTACCGAAGTCTATAGTAAATGAATGATAAATGTGATAATGAATGCTTCTTACCGTGGATGTTACGAAAGCTTGAGGTTCCAGGCAGGGAGAAATGCAAAGCAGATCCAAAGCTCTTCAATAAACTGTCTTATGAACCACTAAAATTGCATGTACCTGTGTGACTGGGCACATCTGCACCTATAAGCTTTGCTCAGTGCCTTATAGACCATCTGTCATCAGTATCAGGTGTTATAATCAACCCAGGACACAAGCTGCCTTCTGTTAGAACCCTACTCCCCCTCATACCAAAGGCCACATTCCATAAGGCCGTTCTGGAAACCCATGGCTGCTGTGTGGGCTATTGATGTGTCATACCAACTGATGCATTATATTAACAAACTAACTTACCTCATCTCCAGCTCAGAAATACTTAGGAAGTTATCAAGAAACATAAGTTACTAAACAGAAGGAATAAAAATCGCTGAAAATAACCAAACAATTGCTAATGCACAGAATCTCCATAGCTGTCAAAGCATCCTCATGGCATCATGTCAAGCTCTGGATGTTCAAGCCCTTTGAGCCTCCATCATTCGAAATATACATACTTACATCCATCAAATGTATAATACAACTGTCTTGTTTTCATGACTGTATAGATCATACCACAATGTTTACCTTACTGGTCTTCTGGCACAGTCCCTTCACGCTAGATCCCCTGTGATGTCACAGTCCCTCTACGCTAGATCCCCTCTGAGGTCACAGTCCCTCCATGCCAGCCCCCCTCTGATGTCACAGTCCCTCTATGCCAGTTCCCTCTGATGTCACAGTCCCTCCATGCCAGTTCCCTTCAGAGGTCACTGTCCCTCCATGCCAGTTCCCCTCTGATGTCACAGTCCCTCCATGCCAGTTCCCCTCTGATGTCACAGTGACTCCATGCCAGTTCCCCTCTAATGTCACAGTTACTCCATGCAAACCTCATGTCACAATCTGTGTCTTTTGACCTGAGACCTACCATCATTGAGCTGTAAACAGAAGACCAGGGGTATTCAACCCTAACCCTAACCCTAACCCCAGAAGGACCATAACATAGTGGTTTTCATATCATCATTCATTGCACCCACCTGGTGTCACAGGTCTAAATAAGTCCCTGATTATAGGGGTTTCAATGACAAAACAACATGAAACAGGCTTTGAGGTTTAGATGTGTGTTTGAGCACTTTAGACTTTTTCCCTGGATGTACCAAAACACTCAGGCTTTAATTGTGTGGAAAATACTGTATTCCCTGATAATAGGGAGAGTGGTTTGTGTGGGAGTTTGTGTATCTGCTATACAAGAAGCAAAAACAGACTAAACGAAAGAAAGGACGGTAAATGAAGTCATTGTGTGCATTGTAGCCACTGAAGTGAATCTCAGCAACACCATCTGAATGTCTAAGAGAAAGACTGGAATAGCTTTTCACCAAAACAAAAGTAATGCATCAAAAAACCTCCATTGCAGTTTCTTTGTTCTCTCTTGAAGCGTAAAAATTCAGGGCAAACAAATCAGTATGACTTTTAACAAAGTATTTGCAGCAGTTAGCTGTGGCCCAGCCTCAAAGTACCGGCGCCAATCCAGACACCTGGGTTTGAGAGCCTTTCTCTGAGCCAATCACAGCTCTTTTTGTAAAATCTTTAGTCGACTGTATTCATAGTTTTCTGCTGCCCACCACGATCACACAGAGCATTTTAAAGGCCAACAGAGGCAAAGGGAAATAAACTCTTAAAAAAAGGAGTTAGCAGTTTTGTTAAATAGATACACAGAAATATTTGTGAACTATACAATGTTAAGATGGCTTCATTTACAAATGTTACTTTGATATGCTGTAAATGTCAACATTTACTTCGGTTATTTCTGATACTTTTTAATGTAGCCTATTTTCTGGAGAATGAGCAAAAGGTGTGCAGTAAAGAAAGATAAATATATATATATATATATATATATATACATTGTTTCCCAAACAAACCCACCACCCATCAAGACAGACAGGAGAAAGTTGCTAGCTTCCGGAATGTTCCAGGGACCTCACCTGGGGGGGTGTGTCCCTAGGAAACATCTCAAGGCCAAAATTAAAGTGGATGCAACGCAAACTGTTGCACAATGGGGGGGAGGGACAGGGCCAGGAGGTGGCCAAAATGACACCCTTTCCTCCCAACCCACCACTGGGAGGCGCCCCAGAGACTAAGCAGTCTCGCCATGAACTCGCCATGAACGGGGTTTTTCCGTCGGTTTTGATTTCTACCTCAGCTCCTCCCCTCAGCCTCCTTTGTAAACGATCCATCCCGGACCCTGAACATATGCCCTGCGTCCGTTCCTGGCATCTCTACGTGTTACGATATACCAAATAAAAATGTGCTTGTTAGCTGTACTGAGGGGGCTTTTGACTCAGTTGTCACTCTGTCCCTCTTGCCATGCCTGGGCTCTGCAGATGTTTGTCAGATTGTATGGCATTAGTGAGATAAGCTCAGACAGCCCGGTGGGCGCTGTGTCGACATCACAGCGGAGCAGGTTAATGAAGACTGAAAACAGCAAGGGTTTCTTGTTTCGGATTCAACAGTTTTCACACATGGTCCAGAAGATCTTACTGACTGGAGCCAGAACTGTTTGAGCAGCCTCTCAGCTCTGCACGGCCATGACTCATTTTAATTATTTTTATATTAAAAGTATTTAAGGTATTTAAAATGTTCAATATATTGAAAGGTTTTGTTTTGACGGGGGCAAATAAGTGGAGGGTGAGTTGAAAAGCAGTGTGCTGCGTGGTTCTGATCTGCCATGGGATCATGGCTAAACAACCTGCTATGCTTTTGTGCACCGTTTGGAAAATGGATGCTCTCACACCAAATGCTTCAATTTCCTAAGCAAATTAAAAGCGCCGCATTGCCTTTTTAAAAATGTAGCCAGTGTTTCACAGTAAAAGTTTTGATGTCTAAAAATGTATTGGAAAGAGACAAATGACCCGAGACGCATTCTGCTCATGGTAAATGGATGGGTTAGTGTGGTCTTTTTTCCCCTAGCATTGCTTTAACTGGACTGTGAGAGACATAATACGATTAAAATACATTTACTGTCATGAAATCCCCTTCAAGCTGAAGGCCAACTGGAGCCAAGTCATCAGCATATTTAAAAGGACTGGTCAGACAGGAAGTCAGTTAGTGTTTGTGTCATGTGGGTACGTGTTTTCAGAGTATTAAAAGTAGATGTAAAATCTACAAATAAAACTGTACCAGAGGCCTTAGGTTGGTGAAGATGTTTAGTTAGAGGACTGGGGAGGGGAGACTGGGGAGGGGAGACTGGAGGGGGGGAGACTGGAGGGGGGGAGACTGGAGAGGGGGGACATGAGAGGGGGGACTGGAGAGGGAGACTGGAGAGGGAGACTGGAGAGGGGAGACTGGAGAGGGAGACTGGAGAGGGAGGACTGGAGAGGGAGGACATGAGAGGGGAGACTGGAGAGGGAGGACTGGAGAGGGGAGACTGGAGAGGGAGACTGGAGAGGGAGGACTGGAGAGGGGAGACTGGAGAGGGAGACTGGAGAGGGAGGACTGTAGAGGGAGACTGGAGAAGGAGGACTGGAGAGG
>JACXGJ010012161.1:0-18280 GCA_016801105.1 Esox niger | reverse complement strand
AAGGTAATCTCTGTAATTTATGGATCCATGACAAGCACTGCTGGAATGGGCGCAACCACCAACCCCCAAACAATTTCTTATTACTTCCTAAAATAATGGAAACCTGTGTGGAGCCTTGGTTTAGTGGTATCACTCCTAGGTCTCCCTGCTGGGAACCCAGGCCCGATACCCTTCTCTACCCTTCACCACCCTGTCTCCTCTTTATCAGTCTACCTATGTCTCCCACTGTCAATAAAAGCATGGAAAATAACAATTAGGATAGCAAATGTCTACTTCTGCAATTGGAATGTATAGTATCTAAAATGTAAATTATTTAAAAGAAATCTAATGGAAACCAACCCAACCTAAAAAACACTACTCGCTCAGCAATTCTTTCATGCCTCACATAATCTCATTTTGCCTTTTTGAAAAAGCCTGCAGACCCAGCATTTTTCAGATAGGGTGACCAATTCTGCCTTGAGCTTCTTAACTTGATACTTAGAAGACTGAGGATTGTGTGGCCAACCACTCAAGTAAGACCAGCGTGGCGTCTTGGAGGTCCAATTTAATCTTAAAGTACGTGGTAGCCTGTGTAATCTCAGTCTGTTTAAATCTGTTATTTTATAAGAGAGAAATTCAGCGAGGATCTCGACCTTCAATGATGCCATGATTTCTAGGAGGGTTTCCATGTTGGCCTTGGTTTGTTGTGGCCTTAGCATGCAGGAGTCAGGTTCAGCCAACAGAGGATCTCACTACCGAAGTCAAGGTTGCAAGCAAGTTGGATGTTTTATTTTCCAAACATAATTATTCAGGTTTCACTTTTTTTTTTTTATTGAGTTTTGTTTCAAGAAAATCTATTTGTTAATTATGTTTTATGGAGTCACTCTGGGATGCAACCCACCTCTCCTCTCTTAACAGCACCCGGTCATCAGCAATTCTAAGTCAATCATCTAAAACCGCAGGTGTACATATTTTCATTTGCAATTCCTAACAAACTGAACCCAAATTACTTTAGGAGGGACACCAAGCTTTGTTGTACCAGTAGGTAAGCGTAATTCTTTTTAGGTTTGAGTCTCTTCTGAAATGCAGAGGCTGTGTTATTTTTACACCCTATTATCTGTGACCTAATCCTTAGTTACACCGAACCGACATGGTCTTGTTGTTGTGGGGAGATACTGCAATCAGTTTGACACGAATGAATGAAGAACTGGCTCTGACATGATAGTAATGTGATGGATGGTCAACGGGAGATTAATCGTGTGCTCGTGATTGTGTGCTACAGTGCATGTGCGCAGCCTTGTTTCCAGAGGATAAACTACCACTTATGAAGGCTTAGATTTCCTCTTGAAATAGCAGCGACAATAGATGAACGTCATTAGTACCTTATTTAATCCGGCATAACTGCCAGTAACTTTACCGGCCAGTTTTGCGAACACTTTTTAAGCCAGGATTTAAAAAGTCAAGCTTAATGGACATAATCTGTGTCCGCCAAACCAACCCTATATCAAATACAGCTGTACTGTAAATCTGTGTGGGTGTAGTGCCAGTTGTGTAAATGTGCTCAAGGCCTCTCTAGGACTGGCGTTCTCACTTCAACCACATCTTCCCAGCTCTGCCTGTCCTTGACTTGCATTGGAAGATTCCAGGAAGTTTAGATCAGTACAGAACTAGTATATTTCTCCCTCACTCCTCTCTCCGGATGTCTTGAAAAGGACAAGAGGTCGCATTGACATGGCTTGTGTGACTGACGGTTGAGATCCCTCTGGACCCTTTCTTTCTTGCGGGTCAGCTGCAGACTTTGCCTGATGCTCCATCACTGAATCCTAACGTTCACAATTTGTTTGCAGACGGTGAATTGAAAATAGAAAATGACTAGCGAGGGGGAGAAAGCGTTTCTACAGCTGCCAAGGGTTGATTTGTATCGGTTTTCACTTTCAAAATATTTTATTGGGGAGGACACTAATCTGTATAAGTTCTAAGTACTGTATATGTGAGTGCCCTTAGATACACGGAACCGGTGGAAATTGAGCAGTGATTTGGACTGTCTCGGGAGACCCCAAATAACATTAATCTGCAAAATATGTTGAGTCCTCCTGAGTGACGCAGCCAGGATTGCATTTGCATTCCAATATTTTCCTGTGCTTTGTGGAATTTTATTTTGGGACCACGGTGCGGCAGAAAAAATACATGGGTTGTCGGGGCTGGTCCAGTGGTAATGCAATCAGCTTTTAGACTGCATTTACCACCTAAAGGCAGCAGATGAATCCACCTTTTGCACACTCGCTTTTGAAGCTTTACTTCTCCCTCCTATATTCCCATCTACATTTCTAACATATATCTTCTTTCATCCTTGTAGCTGCCCTGTCAGTCAATAGCAGGGAGCACACAGATAGTTCCTCCATGCTGTGTCTGTTTTTCCCAGCATGATCTCATGCTCTTTCTGGAAAGAACTTTACGTGAATCATTTTGTGTAAGGAAGCTGGCGTGCCTGACTAAATGCAAATAAAGCACTAATGCTAAATGTTAACTTGCTTGCTAAAAGTGCTTTCATAGTAATGATTGTAATAGTAATAACAATGTTTCATTGGTCAACACCTTTCAGAGCACTCAATGACATTTTACATA
The DNA here is from genome assembly GCA_016801105.1 of Esox niger. Classification (NCBI taxonomy): domain Eukaryota; kingdom Metazoa; phylum Chordata; class Actinopteri; order Esociformes; family Esocidae; genus Esox; species Esox niger. The sequence continues at coordinate 15,676 of JACXGJ010012161.1, read as the reverse complement.
AAAAGTAGACCTGCATAAAATCTGGTGTTAGACCTAAGGTTATAAAATAAAGTTGAGTACATTAGCTAATGCAACAGCTATGAAACCGCAAATGTTGGCTTTATTGCAGGTTGCAACCAACTGTTGTTCTATTACCATGTTTGTGTAATGACATTTTCATATTCTAAATCCTATTCTATATTGTGTCATTGTTAAATTGATAAAATTGCTATTTAGGTCCCTTAGAGAGCATGACCAGCAATTTGGTCCATACACTTTCACACCGTAACCGTTGTAATTACATTATTGGCACCAATAATGTAATTACAACAATCAATGTAAATACAACAATTCACTGAGGTGTTTTAATATTTTTTATCCTTTTTACCAGGTAATTTGACTGAGTACTCATTTACTGAAAAGACCTGAGAGCAGTTAGAATCATCTGACCCAGGGTAGAACAACTGATTTATCACCCTTGCTGGCTCAGGAATTTGATCTTCAACCATACTGGTTATATGCTCTAAACACTTGGATACCTGCTGCAGGTCAAATTGCAATATTGCTTGGAGAATTCGCAATGTAGCACAGAAATAATACAAAAAGATATCTTCAGGAAATATATATTTACTGGTTCAAAAGTTTGAGGTATAAAAATTGTGTTATGAGGTCATTTATAACCATTCAATAATCAAAACCTGCCAGATGTGTAGGCCACTGTCTGCATAGAGCTGGATGATACGGACAAACAGTTATATCACACACATTGTTTCATTTTATGCTGAGACAAGTAAGACATAAAAATCAAGCTATTTGCTCTGAAATGTTCAGGGAATATATGCTGACTGCTTTGATGTGACGCATATCCAGAATGAAAATATATCAAGTTTACCTGTATCTTTATTTGGTGTTATCAGAAATATTAGTCACACAGACAGACAGCTGAGACTTTCTTTTTAACATCAAAGTCAAAGACTTATTCACTCCCTGTGTAGTGGGGAGAGGGAGGGAGAACTGGCACACAAATCAGTAACAGGCCAAACACAGAACATAGGGCCAAACAATGACATACTTATTAAGATAACTAGCTTCAGACTAGGCTTCAAAATTGTCTATCTGCTACCGCAGTCTCTCACTCAACGCTTATGATTAGACAATCATTATTTGCTAACTACAAATTAGCTACAACTGAACAAATAAGTACTCCATTTATGAGTTGCTTTGTTGAGGATTTCGGTGCAACATAATAAATAATAAACAAAATGCTTTTTGAGTGGTTTCCATTGCATTTTATCACAGACTGTTGGTGGAAAAACAATCTTTCTTTAATTGACTCTGGCATGTTTGACATAAACATACAAATTGCATTAGCATATTTTAATGATATTGGGAGAGCTCTTTTGCATAGCCCCTGAGACATTTTAGAGTGGGCACTGGAAGATAAACCTACCTCTCATTACCAGAAACACCAACTCTCTGAACTTTGCCTCTGTCTGTCGGTGTTCTCTCAAACAATGTGAGATTTGCCTTGGGTGGCAAGAGAGAGGTTGTTACCCAATGCTCTGCCGGAGCGGCTGGCCCTTTTCCCAGGATCCCTGTAGTTGAACAGCAGGGGCTGGCTGCCATGACAAGGCCTTCACAGGGCTTATCTTTGTCCGTATGAGCAGATGGCTCATTCCGATGGGCCTCTGTCCTCTGATAAGGTATCATCTCTGGGATTCGGTCAGGGGATCCGTGGACTTGCGGAGGGGACAAGAGCACGGGGATACAACGGGGGCAGCTCTGAAATCAGGTGACCTCTGTCATGTACATGGGCAAACACATACACACAAACTGCCAGAGCAGTCAACAGAGGGGCCTCTGTCGCCAGCATCAGTCACACCGCCCCCCCTCCCTCATGGCCTTGTCCACACAGAGGTCGGCAGCTCGTCTTAGGAGCCTGGACTACTATCAGCCAACCCCCACTCACCTTCCCATAATGATTTCATTCATTGCATCTAGGCCAGGTTTCTAGTCAGTCACACCCCTCTCGTTGTCTCATCTTTGTCTTATCCGCCCCTCTCAAAGGCTCTATTATTGGGCCTCAGTGAGAGCACTGTCTGGGGCAGGGGTAACCTTCTGCTCGTCATGACAACCTCCCCCTAGACCCGTGTTTGACCTTCGGGGTGTTCTTGCGCCCTTGGTGCGAAGAGAGGGACCCTCCTCTCTTAAGATTGCAGTTCCGGGTATAGATAAATTACGACACTATATTGTCTGTTTTTTTTCTCTGGCTCCATTAGTTAATTTGATACAGGGAGTCAACAAATTAATCCATGTCTAGAATGACATTGGTTGTCATGTCAACATGATGCAAATCCAGATTGTGACAGTGGCTACGCAAAGGCCAGGACAAATATTTTCTTTATTTATTGAAAACTGGTTTGAGCCATGAATTTTAAAATAATAAACCATATTCCCACTAGTATGACAGAAATATACTTTATCCTGTGTGTTGGTAACTGTTTCTTTCCAGTAGAAACCCACATCAGGGGTTGACAGTATGTTGGCCATATACCACACCCCCTTGTAACTTACTGCTTAAATACATCCTGGATTGTTAGGCTTTGAGAGAATTAACTGCCATATTGGTACTATCCAGAGAAGTAATCCTTAGGAATTAATGGAATTCTAGAGTATTTCAATTTTAATGTTTGGACAGACTTAAAGGTCTTTCTGTATATATTAATTGAAGATGGTGTGTCAAAGTTCTGCCCCGATCCTTCACTCTATGCTGCCACTAACACCAGCTCTGATTGCAAACCAGGAAGTAAATGCTGAGTAAATGTGAGCTCTCAGATGAAACAGCTGTTCAGTTTTTGTCCAATCTACAAAATAATGCTGTTTTATTTAAACAAATATAGATTAGAATGTTTTATGTTAAATAGCAACATGGTTGTAAAGGTTTCTGTCAAACAAACAATATATAAAATATATGTACGAAATAATAGTCATCCAGAATACATATCGGATATAGGGACTGCCTTTTGGGAATCATTAATGGCGGGTACTGAGTGATATCCTTGCTTGTAAATTTGTCAGGGTGAGAACGTGGGAACTCATTCTGGCATGGTCATTAATGTTAATCTTCTACCAGGGAAGCTGGGGCAAAGGACATTGAGCTGTTCTACTCAGTGTCTCAATTTTCATTACACTAGGTTTAATGTCACAAGCTCTGTAAAAGCTACATATCCTGATTTTAGACATCAGATATGATTAAATGCAAACAAATACAATGAACAGAATTGACAGAGCTTTGACTTGAATAGTGATTCCTATTCTGTTCATTCTATTTTTAAGCATTTTCTCCAATCCAGTACCCAGTCAGGATAGGTTAACTTTATTTTTAAAAAACTTGGCACGAGGGAGAGTTGCTCAAAGTGACTCTCCAGTCCCAATCAATTCATGGTGAAAATAAGATAACCAGCAGACACAACATTTTTGTAGTCTTTTGTGTTTTAATCTTGTCTGTTATCACTAGTCAGGTCAGGACCTTCTTGCTGAGTTGATTGACGTCTGAGTGGGAGTTCTAAGCAGAACCATCCAGTCTGAAATGAGAGATGGCTATTCCTTAAGATTAAGGCTCTGTTTGGGCTCTTTGACCACAGCATACTGCTCAATGGAAGGTCAAACAGACTGTGTTTGAGCTAACCCCCTTCCAATCCCTCCCACCTCCTCTGTTGCCCGCCTTCCAGCAAAGAGCCAAGTGTCTGTTTGACGATGAACATGTCAGCGGTTTCAGTGCACAGCCAGTGCAAGAAGCACTTTCACCTTTTGCATATTTGCTGGAAAGCATCAGTTGGCAGCATGTGTCCATTAATATGCACTCAGATAAACATGCAGAGCTAGCTAGGGATTTGTTTTTCTCTTTCCCCTTCCTATAAAGGCCCCCCTTCTGACAGTGTTAATTTAGTCAAGCATAACTAAATTGAAAAATACTCAACCCAAACCTATTTTTCCAGATGAAAAGGAACGACAGTAACCAAGTTGATAGATAAATTGACAAGACAAATATGATACCCCTAATAACGTGAAAATTATTAGGCTACCAATTGCTTTTCAAGAAGGAAAATTCCACAAGACACTAATTTACCTGGAAGGTCCTTTTCATCTCCTTTTCATCACCCATCGTAAGCAGGCTCCCTTCTTTACAGAATACACAATGAAAATCTCTCATTGGCTGATAAGATCAGTCTGTTGCATGGCTTATTTAGTGGATCTGGCTTTCACACACACACACACACACACACACACACACACACACACACACAGCTCTCAGTAACTTCTGTAACTCATCTGTGTCTCCTTTGAACTGATGATCAGCCAGGACACTTCAGTAGTAACAAACTAACCTCATTTTGAAACAATTATGTCTTGATCATCTTTCTGTCATACTGGCCATGTTAGCTCTGATCACATTTGATGCTCTGTTTTGTCATGTGAGCTGTTCATTAATTTGTGTTCCCACTCTTATGGTCTAAAGCGAGTTACGGATGCTTTAAAAAATCCCATAAAAGGAGTATATTAAATTATTTGGCATTATTAAAATGCTAATTTCCCCCTATTCAATTAAATCACCGCTATATTCCTCCGCACTTATGGGAGATAATCTGAGCAAAATTATTGGCTTAACATTTTATATTATTAGATGGCCTTAGTTTACAGTATTGCAACTACGCTATACAAGGCAAGGGAAGTAGACCTAGTTGGACATGGCTGAATGTTCTTTAATTAGAACAAATAAGGACTGTAACTAAAACTAGACTAACATAGTTTTCGTTGACTGAGGATAGCTCAAATGTGTGTCTGCGTATCTGTGACTAATTAGAAGTCACCACTGAGATTTCTGTGTAGAGGCAGACTCAATAGCTTCTAAGGTGTGTGCGCGTGTGCGCGTGTGCGCGTGTGCGCGTGTGCGCGTGTGCGCGTGTGCGCGTGTGCGCGCGTGTCACTCACATGTTTATTAACACCTTTTTTAAAATGTCGTTCATCCCCTTTCTCATGACAGTTTACACATCTCTTGTAGAAAATAGCAATGAAAGTGCTTCAATTTCTTGTGGTACAGCTGTCGATCACCAGGATGTGTACATATATTTTTTTACCACTACACAACGGGGTAGATAAGAAGCACAGCCTGATACCAGCTCCTCTACTTCAAACCCTCCAGACACATCTGTGGGCAATAATGGTCTTATTCTGGACATCATGGTGCCGTGAAGGTTTTGTTTGCATGCAGCTGCGTCTCGAGGCGACAAACCAAAAGAAATGCTCAGAGGGTGTTCAACTTTGTTTTCCCCATCCCCCTCCCATCTTCCATTTCAAACACCCGCTGAGGAATTAGAAGTGGCCTCATTCTTTCAGATAGTAATTAGAGAGCATTCGGCTTTCTTATTTTATTTATGGTAAGCGGTGCAGAATGTGTCCCATTCAGTGCGGATACGCATTAGTCTCCAGACATCGAGGTGCCTAGGTATTTGAAGGCGACTTGCACTCCGTGGAGTCTGAATTAGCGTGAGGTCTCCTGGGTATTCAGCTTCTCCTCAGGGTAGGGCTATGGTTGGGTGGGGGGTGACACGTGTGTTTTGCTAAGGTATGCTCGACTGTACACAGGTTTGTGCACTCGTTTCCTAACAAGATGTGCATGTGTGTGTGCGCGCCCAGAGACTGCTTTGCTGGGGCTCTGAGAGACCAGGAACCCATGGGCAGGGAGGGTCCCTCTACCGAGCATGAAATTAGCCGGTGCAGTTGGCTCAGTTAAGCTAAAGGAATTGGTTCCTGGAAATCATGGTGCGTGCATGTTTCTTTGATAGGGGACCCTTGCAACGCCTCTTTTTGGACTAAATCACAGAACAGAATCTACGCTCCAATGGGAGAACTTCCTATTTTGTGTGATTTATCTCTAGTTACTCTCTATTCTTGCCATGCAGACCACTTAAACTGTATTTATCATGTAATTGCCGTTCAAACATTCCCATTGGATTAATAGGATGCTGCTTTGAGTAGGAGTATATTCACCTCCACATACTAGACACTTAGCATGTTATCAAGCAGCAATTTTATTTTACTTGTACTTCTCTCCTTTCCATGCGTTACATTCGTTTTAATAGAATCCCCCCCCACAAAGTATTATCCCATCTAGCGAACAAAGGTATTACACATGCTAGCTAGGAGAAGAACCGGTCTGGATCTGGTTTCCCTTCCCCCGTCACGATGGAAACGAAAATAGATGACCCCCCTCCGAGTGTTCAAAGTAACCACAGCATTCCACAGTCGGCAGGCGGTCAGGCAGGCAGGCGGGAAAGGGGAGAGAAAGGTAAATGCACTTATAAATCCTAGCCTCATCCATTTTCGAGCGTGTCTAGAGGGCCGCAGCCACTGCCTTGATGACAAAAGCAGCTGCCAGAAAGAGGAGACCACCGCTGACCTCACGTCAGTTCAGAGGCAGAGCGGGATAGTTTGTTTGAACTATCCTGACCTCCCTCTCCACTTACTTTTACAAGGTGTCTAGGGGTAGAGAAGGAGAGAGAAAGCGAAAGCGAGGGAGAGAACACTGTTTTGCTTACAGCCACCTGTTCTGATTTCTATCTCCTAGTTAATTAATGTTTGTTGTGTGAACATTTGCATATCCTGTGTTCCACCGATTAACCATGCCGAGCAATAGCTCTCGATGTTCTGGTAGACGTGGGCAGTGGAGAGAAGGACTGGCTTGGAGTCCAGCGGCACTGCCGCTACACGTACATCCCAGGAGAAGACAAATTGAAATAGAATGGAATTGTAATGCCAAGATAACAATGGAGGTAGCTGATGTTTTCTGTGCTGATGACCAAACACACTGTTCTAATCGAGGTGCAAGCCACTGCCTCCAGTGCACACATACTGCTGCGGCATGGGTCGAATCTGACCTACTGCCTTTCAGGAAATAATTATTTCCTCCATTTGTTTCTACTTTCCTGTACAATAAAGCTTGAAATGCCTCAAAATATATTAGCAACATCCACAAAATAATACTGTTGCGGGCAGAGAGAAAGGAACTTGACTGCTATGTTAATTTTCATGTTTTTTGGTTCCCTGGGAAAGATAAAGTACCAAAACTGTACCTCTTCAGAATGAAGGTTTGGGTTGGCAACTGTTTGTGGGAATGAAATAATCTACTCTCAGATAAGAGAGAAGAGGGAAACATTTAGAACATGTAGACTCTCATACCTTTGAACCTTCGGCCCATGATTTGTAGCAGCTCTGTGTTTTTTGTCTCCTCAGCCCTATAACTTCAGCTTCACGGGTCAATGCCCTGGCTTTGACATCGTGACCAGGCTTGACCTCTGTCACAGCTAGAGTTGCAAAGGGAGCACATAGAATTAGAAACATTCAAAGTGTACTTCCAGAAATGTGGCAGCTTTGTGGTGAATTAAGTATTTTATGTGCTTTATCACATCTAGCTTTTGAGTACATCAGATTATCACAGAAGTCTGTAATTGTCTGTCCCCTCTGTTTGGCCACTAAACTTGGTCAGTGCATTTGAGGCCGTATACCTATTCAAATAGTCAGTTCAGTTCACAAGTATAATTCATTAACTGATCCCTCCTGATGCTTCAGTTGGTAACAGTACTGTCAATCGTGATCCCAAATATACATAAAGCATAAACTTAGTAATGAGCATTGGTATTTAATTCAATTTTTGCTCCGTCAATATGTCTTGGCATTTTGTCACCAAACTGGTGTCAGTTGAGGGAAACAGTCAATAGCTGGAAGAGTTGCGAATTAATTGAAATTAGGCTATTTTATCTCTAACCATATGGTCCATTAGGAACTCACTGACAATATGGGCACTGATAGATTTTGTAAGTTATTTAAGTCCAATTTACCAAAATTAACAAATATTGCAGTAGACTCTGTTGTTTACCAAATTATAGAAAATGCCTGTAACATTGGTAACGTCCAGGGAGTTTTGCAATCTTAGTCACAGCTAATGTTACCAACACAGCAAGAATGAAATAAGCAAAAATCCCCACAACATTCCAGAAGTATCTGTCTAACCGACAAAGAGTCATTCAGTAGCCATTTTGGTCCTGGTAGTGGTAAAGAAAGAAGGGTAAATCACCAAACCAGCAGGGATGTAGACAAACTAAAACTCCCCTCAAAACATACCAGGGGGTACTTTTTGTAGAATCTCCTGTGTTGTTCTTCTCCTGATGTGGTCAATAAAAATGATGTGAACCAAAACCAACAAAGCAGTAGTGTCGGTAACTAAGAAAGAGTCATTCAAGAGCCATTTTGGTTCTGGTAATGGGGACGGCTGACACCAATTGAACATAAGCCAGATTTATGAAGCCGGGTTCTAGACAGGGTGACGCTGATAAGGCCGCCCTGTATGACTCCCAGTGTCCCAGTGCTTTGTACCAGTCCACGTCAAACCGGAAATAGTTTATTTTCTTATCACTCTATCCTCACCCACACCCACTTCCTCCAGCTACTCCGCCTTAGTGCCTTTCTCCCACATCATCTTCCACTGTGAGAAGGAAATACCATCGTGCCAATTTAGTAGAACGGAGGAGCAGCCTGGCCACAGGCGTTTTGATTAATGGTGTTGGATGCAGGCGGTTCAGGCTGTCGGCGGGTCTGAGGTGTGTGTCGGCCTGTGCCTGTGTGAGTGTGTCCCCGAAAGTTTCTGTCAAGAGAGGAAGCAGTAGAAAGCAAACCAAAATGTCCATCCAAAGGGGATTATGAAAGCTATATACCGATTGGTCTTTCAAGGAAGGATTCATAGCAGCAAAGTGTGGGATTAGCGGAAGATCAAAGCATTTAGTTGGGATTTAGGATTTGGTTATGAATGGTTATGAGACAGACAGCGGCGAACTAATGACATGGCAGCAAATACACTTAACCACCTTTTCTGCACAACCTTGGCAATGCACCAAAAACCTTTCAGGATTTAATGGCACTTTTTTATGTTTCGGGAGTTTTTGCAAACAATTGTGTTTCGTGAATAATAAAACATTGTCATTTGTAGAACATTAGGACTCTGACTACATTTTGAATCCTAGGGAACTTCTTTTCAGCATTAGAGAAATCGTGGTTTTAATAAATCTTTTGCTCTGCAGTACTGCTTGATCAAATCTTCCACGTGATGAAATTTTCTGACACATAGTCTCCTGGTGATAGGTGGCCAGCAAGGTAACAGGTTTTTCGAGCTGGCAAAGAGCAGCACCATCTGCTTCCAATACCCTGCAGGCCCATTTTAGTAATTGCCCTCTGGCTTAAAGTACTGCTAATTTTTCCCCCTTTTCAAATTAGATCATAGGCTTTCCATTTTCATTTCTACTGGGGGTGTGGGTGGAACGGATTGAAGGGTTAAAGAGGGACTCGATAGGGCTCCTGTAGAAAAAGGGAGTAGATATTAAAGGAGCACATAATGTATCAATCTTGCCTTATGTCAAAGTCACATGGTGGCATGTTTGACATTTTTAAGTCATACCTTTTCTTGAAAGTGAAAGGCTTGGTTTTTGTTTCCATTTTGAAGTCCACTCTGTGTCATTGAGCTTGCCATTTAAAGTCTGTGTATGGGTGTGGGGGGGTTGAAATATTAGCAGGTAGTGTTTGACACACTTCCTTACACCTACTGCCCAACTGTATGGGCTGCACTGAGCTCAGATAAAAGGGTGTGATTCGACAAGCTACTCAAGGGGCACTTCAAAGGGAGGAGATATTGGGGTTTTGGGGTGTCCATGTTCTGTGATGAGGGACCACTCAATGCTATAAAGAGGGTGTGCCAAGGTTTTTGTTATGACAGGTCACTGGGCATGTCCCGCGGGCTGTTCTTTGTCATTGTGTGCTCTAAGTTGGGAATACAGCTTAACTGGCAGCTGGTCTCTGATCGTATAGAATTACCAACTGTCAATTTACCAGCCTGCACATTTGTTAGACTTCTTCCCCATGCGGGTAGCGAGGGAATGGGTGCCCCCAATTCATTATTTTCTCCTCATTTTGAGAAGGTTTCCTCAGGAAAATGTCCTGCATACAATGAGGGCTAATGATGGACACAAGCCAAGGACCAATAAAAAAAACTCAGTACTTGCTACTGATCAGACCCTTACTGCTGATCAGATTGACATAATATAAACCTCTGACCCTGACTAAAACCATTTTTCAATCGGATATCACTATGTCACAAGACTATAACAGCATACAAATATCATTTTTAATCCAATATCACTATGTCAAAAGTCTGTAACAGCATACAAATATCCTAAATATTTATGAAAATCCCAATTTGGGGTCAAAGATTATGGTTACAGTTAGGGTTTGGTTTTAGATCAAACTTGAAGACTTCATTGTAAAGACAAAAACTGATTTCTTCCTGGAAGAACTCACATTTTTTTGTATCATGAGTATAACCATAAATCTGTATTAATCAGATTAGATTATTCAAGGTTTTAGAAATTTGGGAAGAGAGTGTTTAGTTGCAGACAAAATACCCTATTGAAAAGACCTAGAAAGAGCAGGGAAACATGCAACATTCAGTAGGTTCTGAAATGTATTGACATCCTGATGATCTGAACTAACTGTATGAAATTAATCATGTAAATACCCAGCAATATTGTATTGAAAATGTGTGAGGTTGTATTATTTTATACTAATACAGTCACTATGAAATTATATATACAGCTTAAAATTTGGGGAATACAATGTGAGTGATATCCTAGATACAGAATAATTCCAGATACAGTGAGGGGAAAAAGTATTTGTATTACAACATTTACCTAAACTCTAGAACTTTGTAAACTGAGGGATCATATAAATCCATTTCATTTTGTAAACATAACAACATTGAATGCAAAAAAAGCAGTGTTGGAGAACTGGATGGGCAGACTTGATTGGTTGACCCTATGACCATGACTTGTCTGGCTTTTCTTCCGTCTGGGGAGAATATCTGGCTGCTAAGTTGTTCTAATTGGTTTAGGACAGGAAGCAGATGCAGGGAAATGAAACCATTGTTCTTTACCTGCAGACTGCCAATGAGATTGGACTGTAATGATCGCCTGCAGCAGATTGACTGGCAGATGTTGTTGCTCATACCCCCCCACCCACACCCCACCAAATGAGTGATGTTATGAAATGGTCTCTACGGCTAATGGTACTCATTTAAACGAGAGGTGTTTGGAGGAGGCTGTTCTGGTCCCACAGTCTCTCGTGGGAGTGTCCCTTGTCCCATCACTTCAGGTACTTCCTGGAAACCCCACACCAGCCCAGCCTACAGTACCACTACCGCCTTAGGGCTTCCCTAATCCAAGTACATTCATTATTAACAACATTTTGGATGTGATTGGAGACTGCACTTAGGTGCCATGCCTTGACAGATGGGCATTTATATTATGCATACACTATGTTCTGTTCCTAGCCCATGATGTTCCTTTTCATATTTTTATGCCACCAGAAATGTAAACAATATTTGTAGTTTAATTTTCCTATAAGAATACCTAAGCTTCATGCATTTCAGACCCATTTGGACCTGTTCAGAATAGTTTCTGGTACACCTTTCCCTTTGTGTCTGATTACCAGACTCTCTATCTCCACCTCTACTGAAAAAGTCTGGAGTCAGCAATTTTCAAAAGAGTGGCTATAAGCAACAAGCTGTTTTGGAAACCTAGACCCCTTGTTGATTTCTCATCCAAGGCTTTAGCAATATAATTTACCAACGTGGTCCTGTACCCAGGTTTACAACCACATCTGTTAAGAATGCAGTTACATTTGAATGCAGATAAAACGTCAGCAGCAGTTTAGAACAACTCTAGGATGCAAGAAAGTTAGAGATAGGATTATGATTGGCATGGTTATATTGTCCCCCGTACTTGGCGGCATAGAGACGGTTTTCTATACTATTTGTTTGTTTGATTGAGTTGTTTGATTTAGATTACGATAGTTTGTCTTAAAAAATAATGTATAATCTTTAAAAACTTTAGAAAAACATTTTAGGGACAGAATACGCCAAATCTATTGAGTGAATTATAAACAAAAGTCAACATTACATAACTGTAGGTAGCAGTTAGTTGCCCGCACTTCAGTACACATTGTTTTCAGTTTGTGTTCCAAATCATAAACTTGAAAAAGAACTAAATCATAAACTTGAAAAAGAACTACTTCAGAAAGATGATCATCCCCTCAGTGGCAATGCCCATGCACTCACAGATTAAAGTCTGAGTTCTGATTCATTAAATTAAAGTTAGTTTCCCTAATTCACTTAGTTGATGTATAGAATCAGTTGTGATCGACATTAAACATAATTCATGAGGTGGATTGGGGTGAACTTCAGCTCACCAACCGCCAAGTAGAGTTTCTACAAGGAAATGAAAGCATAAACCGTAACACGCTTCAGAATGTAAATGCACTTTGTAATGATACCTTTTTTGTAATGCCCCCAGGTGAATTCTACAAGCAAAATATTCACTCAGAGACTCTTGTCAAGAATCTCCCCATGGTTTTGTTATGTAATACATGGTTCTAGTTGCCACACCCTCATTCTTCTCTCCACCTATTAGCATCCTATTGTTGTGCTGCTTTTTCACATGTATGACCAACCATTAAGGAAAAGCTAGCTTGCAGAGTAATCAACAACTTTCCTTGAAGGCAGTATAGCTGTGTAAGAGCCGACAACAGCTCAGATTGCAAGGGTCAGTGAAAAACAGATAGGTTTAGTGGAGTTTATGTCAAAAAGGGCTGCCTCATGCCATTGACCAATTGCAGTTAGTCGAGCTCCTGAAAACTCAGTTGAGGTTTTGCCTGTTGAATGCATTCTCCTCCAAGCTCATATGTTCTGGCAAATTATTCCTGGTGGAGTGAGCAGTTTGAATAGAAGCAGAAATGTTTGGCGTGATGTGTTTTGGAGGACAGGTCTCAATTTTCAGCTCTCCTAAGCCTGCAGTGTTGCAATTACAAGAGCTTGTGCAAATAGTGTGCTGGCAAGACAATGTATGAACAGTAAAATTGGTGCTTCGTTCATGTTGTTATCAGATTCTGTAATCAACAGAAACTGTAACTACAAATAGGAGCTGGAAAAAGAAAATTGGAATACACAGAGTGTGGAAGGAATAGAGCTGTTATGCAACTAAAATCAATTTTTGTTTTGTTTTTACAGGCCACAGCCTTATGAATGTTTAAATTTGTCCCCATTTGAGTTGATGGAATTCCTATTATGTTACAGCAATAGATATATTTGTAAATTGTTCCATTTCCTCACTCTGAATTATATGCGCCAGAGAAAAAAACACAAAATGTCTGTGCTTGTGCACCTGAGTTTCTTCACGAGTGCCTTTGTCTCTTTGCACCTGTGTGTGTCTCTGCCTGTGTGTGTCTCTGCCTGTGTGTGTCTCTGCCTGTGTGTGTCTCTGCCTGTGTGTCTCTCCTGCCTGTGTGTCTCTCCTGCCTGTGTGTCTCCTCCTGCCTGTGTGTCTCCTCCTGCCTGTGTGTCTCCTCCTGCCTGTGTGTCTCCTCCTGCCTGTGTGTCTCCTCCTGCCTGTGTGTCTCCTCCTGCCTGTGTGAGTGAAAACCTAGTGAAAACTCTCCTGGCTAGGCTAACTGAGTGTCGTACTCTGGTGCAGGTGGATGAAAAAAATGCAACATCTGTCAAGTAACCATTCAGCAGGGGCTCTTTGTTTGCGTTAGATAACTCACAGTGCAGGAGGCTGATGAAAATTCAGCACCTGTTTGCACACAGTCTGGGACCTCACGAAGAAGATGAAATAGCAAGATATTAGATTTTCCTGCTCTTTTATCTCCGGGGGAGTCCATTGAATGTATGTTTTTTTTTTTTTCTTTGTTCACTTTGAGGTCTCATCTTTTCATCGCTGATAATCTTTTGGTGGGCCTTTCTGCAGTGATTTTCAGAGCATGGCAATATGATGAGATTTGACTTTGGCAAACAAAGAGTCAGATGAATAGCCCCCTTAAGAGCTGCCTGGCAAGGTCTGGGGGGACTCCCATTTGAAATGCCTCCCCAGGCTTCGTTGACTAAGCACAAGTTTGCTATCAGTGGAGACAATTTGTCAATGTAGACTGGCCCATTTGTGCTGAGCTGGAAGTGCCAACCTTCCCCCTGCAGACACAGAAACACATTGGCTGGAAGCAATGGAGAACGAGTGTGAGCAAGCAGAAAACACAAACACATGTACGTACATACCTTTAAAGACATTCCTGGCTGAATTTTGACACCCAAAAGGGCCGTTTAACTTAAACAGTCCAGTTACAGGTGCCACTTAACACCAGATATGTCTCTTTTAAAGTATTTTACTTCTCTCCCACAATGCAATGTCACTCACACATCTAGACCTGCTTGTCATTGCTACTAAAGACCATCATCTAACCCTAACCTGTCTGTTGTGGGGAGATGTAAACCATGATTCTTTACCTCCTGGAACATTGAAAGTTGGTGCTGCCCCTGATTCTGGTTCTGGGAGCTGATTCTGGTCAAGCCACACAAAAAAAATGTCATCGGCTTGCCCTCAAGTTGACAGATTTTGTGTCCGCGTTTACCGCAACCCCCTCCAAATTGGAGAGGTGCAGAGTGCTGCCACTATGAGCGCCAGGGAAGCAATTAGGGTTAACTGCTTTGCTCTGAGAGAGCCAGTGTTTTCACCCTGCTGGCTTGGGCATTTGATATATCAACCTTTCAGTTACTAACCCTGTTTCAATAAAATCTATGATGGGTTAATCTTTCACTACAGGATTCATTCCAAACTCCCATAGCTAAGTAACTTTTGCGAAGGGGTTACACCACTTACAATATATGTAAGCCTAACACCAGGTTCAAAGAGGCTTGGGGGTCACCTGGAATCAGTTAAGTGGGAAAACAGAAGAGTAAGAGTTATGGTCTTCAAAAATGTCAGTCTGCTAAAGAGGGGTTCGTATACTGGTTGAGGGGCGCAAACTTATTCACTTCTCTTCTGTCTCACTCTAACGGATTTTGATAGGTTTGTGATAGCTATAAAATGATTTCCACAGTGAAACAGAGATTGAGTAACTGAAACAGAACTGCCTGGGGTGAATGGATTCCGCTAAACAACATGTAATCTGTTTGATGCTTACATTTGTATATTTCTGTCATTCTGCTAAGGCTCTTATCTAGAGCAACTTACATACATAAGTGATGCATACATTCTACAATGTAGTAGCCAATTTTTTTCAGATTGGAAATTGTTGTAGGACACCAGGCTAAACATCCATACGCTTTCCATATCATCACATTCAAAAGATGAAAACCTAGGCAGGGCAAAGTCCTATTCACTGTCCTGGGGCACTGGGATGTTCCTTTAGACCAGAGGAAAGAGTGCTCCCACTGAACTTCACCATTGGGATGTTATCTTTAGACCAGAGGAAAGAGTGCTCCCACTGAACTTCACCACTGGGATGTTATCTTTAGACCAGAGGGAAGAGTGCTCCCACTGAACTTCACCATTGGGATGTTGTCTTTAGACCAGAGGGAAGAGTGCTCCCACTGAACTTCACCATTGGGATGTTGTCTTTAGACCAGAGGGAAGAGTGCTCCCACTGAACTTCACCACTGGGATGTTATCTTTATGCCAGAGGAAAGAGTGCTCCCACTGAACTTCACTATTGGGATGTTATCTTTAGACCAGAGGAAAGAGTGCTCCCACTGAACTTCACCACTGGG
>JACXGJ010012160.1:0-18462 GCA_016801105.1 Esox niger | reverse complement strand
TGTGTGTGTGTGTGTGTGTGTGTGTGTGTGTGTGTGTGTGTGTGTGTGTGTGTGTGTATGTATATGTTTTCTTTTGTCATTCATTATATTATTATTACAATATGTATCATTTACAGTGGTTGTTATTCTATTCTTTATTTATTGCTTTAGCAACACTTTGAAATGTTCTGGTCATGCCAATAAAGCTTTGGAAATGGAAATTCAGACATAATGGGAACAAAAGCAGCGATCAATGAGAGCAGGATCAAAGTATTTGGTGTTTCTATACAGAAGGTGTGTGTTTGTTCTAATTGTTTCTCTGACATGATCTTCTTGCTCTGGTTTCAGGTAAAGATAACATCACTGCAGACCCGATCAAGACTGTAGAGAACACAAACACACACACACACACACACACTACTCTCCAAACCTCTGAAGCTCTTCTGGCCTTTTTGATGGACCTCGCTTGCACACACTCTCTCTCTCTCTCTCTCTCTCTCTCTCTCTCTCACACACACCCCTCTCTCACAGCGACTCCCCATTACGAGAATGAACGGCTGTGTGGTCATCATTTGAAAGCTTGTTGTATGTAGGTCTTAATCTCTGAAACCGTGTTTCTCCCTGTCTGTTGCTCTTTGCTTCTTTTGTGGAGCTGTTGTTTTTAAACCAATATTTCCAAACCGTTTTAATGACAAGACATTATTAAATTCCCTGGGATATCTAACCTCTTGTCCTGGTCTGACTACTTACCTACTCTTCCATCCTTTTCTCCCTGTACTCCTCTGTTCTCCTCTTCCGTCCTTTTCTCCCTGTACTCCTCTCTCCTCCCTGAACCAACCCCTCTTCTCATCTTCCATTCCTGCTCATTTGACTTGGTAATCGAGCAAAATTTTTCCCAAAACATTATTATTAATATTATTCTGAGGTCAAATGAACTCCATATTATGGAGTCAGAGTAGTCATGCTACACACACACACACACTCTTGTGATCTGCATGCAGATGACCTAATTAGACACCACTTGGTTTTCCTACAGACCGTTTGACAGTTGAACGTGATGAACTTTTATTCTGACTGGTTCCTCCAGTGTCTGTCGGGGGGCGGTGTAACTCTATAGAGGCCTTCTGTTTTTATATTATTATTGCAGCTTCTTTTACACAATTCGTAGGAAAAGCGCTATGAGATCTCCAAGCTGGTCCGTGTTGGACTACTCCCGGGTTTGCCTGGAGGTTGATACTGTCTTCAGTGTTAGGCTACATGTTTCTCCTGAATAAGTATCATCTAAACCCAGGCCTGAAATGTAAATGGTACAACAGTTTCAGATCTGTTGAAAATTGTTGTTTTTAGACTGAAAATACTTTCTTTTTTGGTATATCACTTGTTTTCCTTTTGTTAAATTTCTTAGTGTTTAGTCGGGGGTGTTGCTATGCTGCATGGGCTTAATGTTAAGATATTGTTTTTCAGTGTAGATGTTGATTACTTTTTTATACACGGGCGTATTTAATTCTTAAATGTTTTTTTTGCAGAAAATAAATGCTTTTAGATGTGACATTGTGCCATGTTTCTTCACCGATGCTGTGTATAATATACCGATCAAGACATTCATGTTGGACAACACATTTTATGTTGACAATTCTAGGTTGTTCCAAATCTAATTTGTTTTAGTACCAGGGTAGAAACGGGGACAGAACCAATACATTTGTTTTACTTGAAATTAAACCCAATTAAGCCTGTAAACAGGCTGAATAATCACAACCAAATGAAGATGCTCAACCTCAGTTCTTTGTTATTTTTACTTTTAATCAAAGTAACATGACAGTCTCACAATAAATAACCATGCTAATACACCCAGGTTCCAATACCACTGGAAATCTTTCCTGGTTACATGGACCAATAAAACTCCCAGTAACGTAGCCCTCCCTGGTACTCCAGATTGGTCCAAATGAAACTTCTCAGAACTTAAATGATTTTCAATAGTATTTAAACCCTGGCCTGGTGGCTTCATTCAGAAAGAAAGAATTAACGCAAGTACAAAATAGTCGTCAGAACTCGTGGGTGCCCCATGTAGTTCACTGCTTTAACAGGAGAGAAACGCGCGTAGTTCAGTGCTTTAACAGGAGCGAAACGGGGTGACTAGGGGGCCATTTACACATTGTTTTCCCCCTTCGTCATCCGCCTGGTTGTCGTGCAATACTGAAGAAGAGGAACGGCAACATGGCCAAGATAAGTTGGTTCTTTTTTTGTCTTTTCTTTTTCCTTACAAAATATAGATCCAGCAGTCAGTGTTTTTTCTACAGACGAAGAGGAATGGTGTCTTCCTCGCAGAGAAAGGCCATACTATGTACACCAGACGTAGTATCAGGGGGATCCTGTAGTATAAGCGTCCTCGTGCCTGGACCCTACCCTACAAAGACCTGCATTACGTGGGGAATAGGTGCACGGTGACCATAGGAACAAATTAAATATCATAGGGTACCTTCTAAGACGACACTGTAGTATTCACCTTGGTTGCCAGGGGATCAGGGCAAGGGCTTATAAAGTAGAGTTCTAACTGGGAGATGGGTAGAACTGGAGAAAGGTTTTGCTTACACAAGTCAAGGCCAATAAAATGTCACAGAAACCAGGAGGATGCTTTAAAATGCCCATCCAGGGGCCAACCAGGGTGGCGCAGTGGTCTGAGGTGCTCTTTTGTAGCCCCAAGCAGACCACCACAGTCTAGGTTCAAGCAGAGATTTACTGGTCTCACTGAGCTCTAGAGACTTCCATTGCTGCTTGCCGGCAAAGCTGAGATTGTTTGGGGAGCAACATGGAAGTAGGCAGAATGGCTGGAGAGCTTGACGTAATCTTTACTTCTACTCAATCTGTTGGGAGTAGTTCCAGTTAGCATCACGGCAACTGCTGGATATGAAGACATTTCAGATGGGATGGAAAAATGAGTCAAACTAAAAACACGCCAATCAGGAGAAATTAGACCAGCTGATAGGTCGGTCAACTGAATAGGAAACAAAAGACTTGAGAACAAGTCTAGATTTTCTCATTCCTTATAATGGTAAGTAGACTAAACCATAGTTCCATTTTAAAATAGATTGTTTTACAATAATAAATATATCCAGTAAGAAAAACTAAAGTATTTCCCTGCGTATCATCAATGTACAAAGCCTTTAATATATCTATTTACAGATAACTCCATGTCCTTCAGTGTCTCTCCCAATGAGGGTCAACTAGTCAGGTGATTCTGTTCTGCCCTAAATGATCAGAACAGGACAGGAGAGATGATCAGGCCTAGCAACATATGAATGTCTGAAGAGAGTGAGGGAGTTGAAGGGACCAAGCTAGAAGGATCCTGAAGCCTTTTGTAAATGACTATTTCTCATCTCTCCAAAGCCTACTGAATGAGAAAGCCACAGGTCTCTGACATTCTCTTTCAAAGAATTGAAGAAAGGATGCGTGTGATGCCCGAAACTATGGGGTGGGTTTGGGGAACAGGCATCTGTGGGTGCAGTAAAAAGGGGTGGGGTTAATCAGGCAGAGGCGGGGTCATAGCTGGGTTTCAGTTGCTAAGCAGCAATTCTGTTGCCGTTTCCACATCCCAGGACTTCGAAGACAAGGCCGCTATTACAGCATTCTGCCAGGAGAGGAGAGAGGAGAGTGAGAACCCCCACCCTCAAAACCCCAACACTATACAGTCCACACAGAAAACCCCCACCCTCAAAACCCCAACACTATACAGTCCACACAGAAAACCCCACCCTCAAAACCCCAACACTATACAGTCCACACAGAAAACCCCACCCTCAAAACCCCAACACTATACAGTCCACACAGAAAACCCCCACCCTCAAAACCCCAACACTATACAGTCCACACAGAAAACCCCCACCCTCAAAACCCCAACACTATACAGTCCACACAGAAACCCCCACCCTCAAAACCCCAACACTATACAGTCCACACAGAAAACCCCACCCTCAAAACCCCAACACTATACAGTCCACACAGACTGACTGCATACCTTCTCAAAGCCCATGGCAGTGAGTTTGTCTATCTTGCGCGTGTACTCAGGACCGGGAACCGGAGCGCCACCGTAGTAATGACCCCATAACCTGGCTGTCTGTTTGAACATCTCCGGATTCTGCTTATACTGACACACACACACAAACACGGATAATTACATTGTTGGGTTCTGTTTATGCAGAGCAGACAGATACTGTCACCTCAAAGTTTTGGAACGGCAAGGCAAATTCCTTTGTTTTTGATAGTCACTGAAGACATGAGCATCACCAGGAAATGAGAGCTGAAATCCTGAACTCTTGTCTCATACTCATCTTTTGATCTAAAACCCAAATGTCTTCAGTGAGCAACAAATACAAAGGAATTTGCCTTGCCGTTCCAATGCTTAACGGAGACTAAAAAGACACACAATCACAGTTACCTGGTTGGCCACCACAGCATCCTGTGGGTCATCTGGTTCTGCAGCAGCTAGGAGAGCCTGGAGGGACAGCAGCACGGTTCTCAGAGTCATGGCTGCAGCCCTGGGGGGGAGGCAGGGGGGGGGGCAAAGAGGGGGAGGGGCTCAGAAAGACACGAGGGGATTCCAATGCTTCAAAAGGAAGAGACGGAGTGAGACCCACCACTGGTCTTTCAGGATGTCCAGACAGATGGCCCCTGTTACGGAGCTGATGTTGGGGTGCCAGATTTTGGTGATGAACCTCACCTGCAGGGATGAGGGGTACAATAGGGCCTGTGAGGTGCCACCATAGAAATGCATAGAAAGCCCCTGGCCCTTCTGTTTCGGACAGAGAGGTTGTTCGGTGGTGTTGTGAATTGAGTGGGCCGCACCTTGGGACTGGTGCAGAGACATGCGTCTAACATGGACCGGTTGAAAGGATAGGTTCCTAACCGGGGTTCTGTGAAAGGGATGCTTTTTAACCAGTACATTTCTTACCTTGGGAGGGTTGAAGGGATACGTTTCTGGAATTTTTATTTCTAGTTGAAATCTGCCACCTAAGGAGAAAAACAACACCTTTAAATTTCAGTTTTTGCCTGTTTTGGGTGTGTGTGTGTGTGTGTGTGTGTGTGTGTGTGTGTAGATGTATACATTACCTTCATATGGTGTGTCAGGTGGTCCAGCTATCTCTCCTCTCAGCTCTGTGAAGTTTTCATCCACCAGGTCCACTTTGATCTGGTTTTTACTTGTCTGTTCATGTAAAAAAAAACATATGAGGTGAAGATAGAAGTGAGGAGGGGTTGATTAATCCTAAAATCAATCCCAAAAGCCCATGCATATGTAGCTGGCAGGATTTGACCGGGATAATCAATACGGTGAAACTTCCACTAAGCCAATCAGAGGGCAGGTGGATCTATTACCAGGTCTGTGAGATCCTCTCAGATCTCCACCAGTGCATAGGAATTAGGTGAGTTTGGGCCAGACAGGATCTGTTTGGTCTCCTGAGGATTAATTGTAAGCGACTGTCCGGCATGTTAGTGTTCCCTTATTGGACCGGGTCATGGCAAGATTCACATTTTATACAGAGGTTTAAAGCAGACTAGATATACCTACATAGTCTCTAAAACTTGTTACCAGTGTTTAAAGCAAATACACAAACTAGCTAATGAATAGGGAGGGGTGTCGGTCGAACTATGCTAGTCAAGTGTCAAACTAGCATGCGGGCTAGCAAGACAGCATCATAGCGTTAGCTAGCAAGCAAGATAATGTAACTTGCATGCTAGCTACCCAGTAGTATAGCTGCTAGCTAGCAAGATAAAGTAACTTGCCAACACAGGTTGATAACATCAGCTAGAAAAACGACAACACACAAAAAATGTATTTTGTCAACAATTGCAGCTAATTGGGCTGGCACTTCAAGTTTTATAGTTGGTGCTTTCGTTCCGGTGCGTGTCCACGGCCTATTCTAGTGCTAATTCGTTAATCCGCGGTATTTCCTAATCGGTGTCACCGACCCCCTTTAACTCGCAACGGACAGGTTGTTCCAAAATTAGCGACAAACTTCCCCTCATAGGGCCTCGCTTTCGGAAGAATCGGAAAAGCAGACTCGCGAAGGTAGCTAACCTAGCTTGCATGACAGCGTGCAAAAGAGACATTCGCAAATTCAATTTATCAAGTTTAGGAAAACAGCTATTTCCCAATAAGTGATAGTAAAGAGGAATAACAATTTGTATTAAACCTCTTCGCTTTTCAGAACTTCTTTGAACTCCCGTTTGATCCTTTGGACCGCAATATTCGCCATAGCTCTGCCGTCTCCCTCCTAACAGTAGTGGGATACACCTGGGTCGGTTCTCGGTCCACTCCCGTTGCGGTGTGGAAAGCTCCGGTTCGGCTTTCAATTTCCCGTCCCTCTCTCCAGGTTCGTTCACTTTGTTTTATGTCCCCTTCCCTCAGTTGAAAAACACAGCACCCATTTCATGAAAACAAATGGCGATCACGACCCTAAGAAATTCGTACGCACTATCTGTCAGTGTCTGAGTTTGGAGGAAAAAAAGAACACACTGCTATAGCCACAAACTAATAAAAAAATGTTGGTGTGGGCGCTTGTGTTTGTGGTCAGCGCTATAAATTGTTTTTTTTGTCTACTGCGGGTATCTCTGAGTTATTATTAATGTGATGGGATGTTGGGCATTATCTAACTTTTTCATATTTATGTAACTATACCGTACAGAACAATCATAATTGTTATATAACACTAAATGTAGATACTACGTGGCTATATGGGTAGCGTCTGGTGGATTGGAATAGAATTATTTGAACCACTATTTATACTTCCATGTTTATTGAAAGGATCTCGCATTCCCAGTCGTTATTGTTCATCACTAATTCTAAATGTCCAATTGCCTGTGCTGTCTTCTACCTGTAATCTCAATAAACATGGCTGATGTCCTATGGAAATATCATAACCAACATCGTCTGTTGAATAACATACTCGGTGGGTTTTCGGACGTGAACGTTGCCATTATACCTTTATGCCGAGGCCTTGGAGCATGTTGGGTAATGGTATCAATTCGTACCGAATTGTTAAATTGGAGATGGATTTATTATATGCATACTTTTTTTATTGCTGATGGGCTATAGAACAATGTCCAGGTATTGACTGACCATTTGAAGGTGAGTTGTTGAAATTGATATAACCATATATATGTTTTCCTATTCATGGTAGACTTTTCACTTGCATTTGTGGATGCAGCTATGTACTGTCCTTACAAACAATGGTTTTCAGAAGTGTTTCTGAGCCCATGAAGTTGGTTCCACTACAGAATTGTGTGTGTTTTTAATGCAGTGCCACCTGTGGGCCCGAAGATCAGAAGGCCTTGTACCTTGCATACAGGGATTTCTCTGAATCTTTTAATGATATTATGTACTGTAGCCTTGATGAGATCCCCAAACTCTTTGCAATTTTTTATTGAGAAAGATTATTCTTAAATTGTTGCACTGTATTTGTATTTGCCTGTACAGTCTTTCACAAAGTGGTGAACCCCTCCCCATCTCTTCTTCCTTCTGATAGGTCCATCCTCTCTGGCATGGCCTTTTAATACCCAATCAAGTTACTGGCCTGTTGCCAATTGATCTAATTAGTTGTGTGATATTTTCAGTGGGCATATATTTTTCAAGAAACAATGAAATGTTTTAGTTTCAACACTTGATATGTTGTCTTTGTACTATATTCTATTGAATATAAGATTTAAATGGTTTGCACATGATTGCATTCTGTTTTTATTTACAATTTACGCAACACCCCAACTTTTTTGGAAATGGGGTTGTATATAAATCAACTGATCAGTCTTGGTGCTGTGCTCATGGAACACATTCTCTACATCCAGTGAGCAACAGCCAGAATGCCATAAAGATAAGAGTCCTCAACACTGCCCATGCTGTCAGTATTAAATTGCACTAAATAAAAAAATCTACTTCCTTCAAACCATGTCTGACATCCAACCCAGGCAGGGGTGATCGAGAACAGGCCCAGAGAGCAGGTTTGGAATGCGATGGAACTGATGGAATGGGCTGTTCTCGGCATGAATGTCATCTAATCTGCATCAACTGCGAGATGTCACTGAGTCACCAGGGACCAGAATATCTGCTTTGGGACGTTTGAGAATCAATGCCCAAGAATTCAGGCTGTTCTTGACGCAAGGAGGTGTTCACACAAGACAAATTATATTAATTCAGTTGTACAAGTGTTGTCCTGATGAAAATACTCCAGCTTGTCGTTTGGTGATAACGCTCAATTATTTGTTTTCTTATCGTAAATCATCGCTGTTTACTCGCTACTGACGTTGATTGGATTACATGTTTCCCAATCAACGTATAAACCAATCGAAGACCCGACACTTCAACCAGGCGGTTGAAACGGGTTAAAAATTTTTTTTTTTAAATCCGTCAGACTCGGAAATCTCGCACGACGTCTGTGACGTGGCTCTCGCGTATCAAAACAAACAGCTGGAAAATCTTGATCCGTGCAGATGACAGCGGTATGGAGAGCTCTGACTTCTTTCTGATGGTGTCTGTACCGCTGTGACAGAGAGTAAGACAATTTATAACTACGAAAGACCTGCGGTTGAATATTTAATTTGTATCAGTCTTAAGGTAAGTGGTGGGTCCGTCCCTGCCGTCCCTCCAAAAACCGCAAATCCAAATATTTTATTGTTGTTATTCATGTCGAATGCCACATGCATCCAACAACAATAGCGAGCTTTCTAGGGTTTGTTTAAAATATTTCGCTTTTTTTACTTTTGATAAAATATAACAAAAAGCATTGCTTCAAAACGTAATGCTGTGCCAAAAAACGACAGACGTTGACATGCACGCCCTGAGGCCAGCTCGCTAGCTAAAGTAGCAGGACATGGAAGTTATAGCTACGAACGCGTTTTCTCTAATATCAAAGGTACTGTAATCCTGAGCATTTTGGATTGTTCTTTTGGCTTTACTTTTCCGGTAACGATACATTAATTTTAAATTTGGCTAAAGTATTTAGGGTGCCGTTTGTTGAATTAATTTCCTCATTGTATGGGTAACTTGGCAAAATCGCGTAACAACACGTCAGTGACCATGTGTAAATAGTTACACAACGTCGCGGTAAACGTTCACGTGTCATTTAGCTGTAGCATTCCTCGACCTGTTGATTCTGGTGCAAACGTCTTCACTAATTAGGGAATAGTTAACAATTTCGGATGTAAACATTGTTTAACCTCCGTGTGATTAGTCCTGTTTCCATCAATATGTTCAGCCTGCGAAATACTTCAATAAGTATTTTGAGTCATACGTTGTCAATATATTTTTGTGTGTGTGTGTGTGTGTGTGTGTGTGTGTGTGTGTGTGTGTGTGTGCGCGCGCGCGCTCTCGTCCCAGGTGTGTTTTTAAGGTGATTGGCATGGCGGAGGGAGGCTTTGACCCGTGTGAGTGCATTTGTTCGCAGGAACATGCAATGAGACGGCTCATCAACCTGGTAAGACTGGGAGATTCCTGTTTTTACATGTACTTTACATGTTCTGTAGTTCAGGAAAACAACGCCGCTCCTTACAAGCTGATCTAGAGGGAGTGTGAAAGAGGGGAAGGGATAGAGGGAGGCATTGAGCCAGCAGCATATCCTGGTTCCTGTTCTTTGTGTTTGTCTTGAGGGCAGACACACACTTTCACACACGCACAGGCAGGGGAAGATGATACTGAAACAGTTGAATTTTAACTAGACTTTCTCATTGCTGTGGGTCTTATCTCTGTCTCAAAGTAGGGATTAGAATGTTGCACCAATAAACACTCATTGATTGCTGTTCAGGGTTGTCGCACTTCCTGTCATTGGCCTCGTGCAGCTGAGGTTTTCCAGGCCCAAACCACAGTCACGCACTTCTGGGAGATGTCATGTCTTCTTTCTTTTTCTACATTTTGCTGTTCAAATAGACATTACAGCAGATGTTGTAGTGTGTAGTAAAATGGTTGCCTTGGCACCTTAACAATGAAGTTTGTTAAGTTAAATGAACTCTAAGATGTTGAATGTGTGCAAGGTGTATTGTCAGGGGTTTTAAAGTCCAATGATCAACAGTGTCCAAACACTGTGTCTCCATAGAAAGTTGTGGTGTTCAGGCAGGACAATGACCCCAAGCACACAGAAACACATCTGTGCTCCTATTCTTAGATGTGGATCCAGGGACAGACCTGTGGAACTGGCTGTTTGGGACAGTTTCATGTTACGTACAACAAGACAACATTCCAAAGCCAATGTTTCTGCTCTGGTTGTTTATTTGGTGCTTCCTGTATTTCTCCTTCTGACCTGAAGAGGGCGACAGCTGCCAGAGGAATGCCATTAGATCACTGGAATGTTGGAATTACTGAATTACTGTAAACTCATGTTCTCTCTACTGTTTCTGCTTCTTCTCCTGTTTCTTCCCCCCTCTTTCTGTTTCCTGTTTCACCCAGCTGCGCCAGTCCCAGTCCTACTGTACTGACACAGAATGTCTTCAAGACAGTATGTATACGAACACACACTTGGCCTCTCAATGGAGAGACTGGTTGGTTTTTCACTGCAGCATTTGCAACATTGTAGAAAAATTAGCAAAGTGTTGTGTGTCTGATTTCCCCCCTCCCCCCAGTGCCTGGTCCCAGTGGGTCCGTGGGAGGGAGGGGAGGAGACTTGATGCTGCCCATAGTTCTGATGGGCTGGATGGTGTTGGCTCTCGTCCTCTTCCTGCTCCGACCCAGAAGCCTTAGAGGACCCACTGCAGCCACCGGAAAACCTGCTGGACCCCGTAATGTACGTATGACAAGGGGAGGGGCTTGGGGACAGGGGAGGGGCTTGGGGACAGGGGAGGGGCTTGGGGACAGGGGAGGGGCTTGGGGACAGGGGGAGGGGCTTGGGGATGGGTGGGTGCTGTTCCTGTGTTACTGACCGTGGTTCCCCGGTGTTGACAGAACCGTGACCGGGGGCCTCCAGCACCACCAGTGGACTAGCAGCAGAACCAACCTAACAGAACCAGGTGTTCTACCGGACAAACGCCATCTACATCGGTCTCTCCGCTGTTCCACGGTGGTACCGGGGAACACCCAAAATACAACCCGCCACCTCTGATTGCGTGTGCCCAGCGCCCCCAATGACAGCCTGTTCCCTACAGAGTCCACTCCTCCAGCCCAGGGAGTCAGGAGTCAGTGCACTCTGTAGGGAACTGTTAGGGAGGGCCACACCCCCTCTGGATCACCAGCAGTTTCCTGTTTCCCACCTGGGGATCAGAACACTTCCTGTCCCCTTACAGTGGACTGCTCATTGGTCCCTTGTCTGTTCTACTGCCAGCCAGAGATGTTACCGTTTAGGACCTGATGATGATGGCGGCTCATTGGCTGTCTGACCTATCAGTCACTGCCCTGGGGATCTTAAAGGGGCAGTCTGCCACACAGACATTAACAAAACGCTCACCCTGCCACTCTATGGGTGTACTGGTATCAGATTGCCCCTTTAACCCTAACCAGAAAGAAGACTGGTTGGGTCTGGTTATGTGTCATCCGGTTAGTTACAGTGGGGCAAAAAAGTATTTAGTCAGCCACCAATTGTGCAAGTTCTCCCACTTAAAAAGATGAGGCCTGTAATTTTCATCATAGGTACACTTCAACTATGAGAGAAAAATTAGAAAAAAAATCAGGAGAATCGGATTGTAGGATTTTTTAAATGAATTTATTGGTAGATTCCTCTGTAAATTAAGTATTTGGTCACCTACAAACAACTTATTTAAGAGGCTCCTCTGTCCTCCACTTGTTACCTGTATTAATGCCACGTGTTTGAACTTGTTATCAGTATAAAAGACACCTGTCCACAACCTCAAACAGTCACAGTCCAAACTCTACTATGGCCAAGACCAAAGAGCTGTCAAAGGACACCAGAAACAAAATTGTAGACCTGCACCATGCTGGGAAGACTGAATCTGCAATAGGTCAGCAGCTTGGTGTGAAGAAATCAACTGTGGGAGCAATTATAAGAAAATGGAAGACCTACAAGAGCACTGATAATCTCCCTTGATCCGGGGCTCCAGGCAAGATCTCACCCCGTGGGGTCAAAATGATCACAAGAACGGTGAGCAAAAATACCAGAACCACACAGGGACCTAGTGAATGACCTGCAGAGAGCTGGGACCAAAGTAACAAAGGCTACCATCAGTAACACACTACGCCGCCAGGGACTCAAATCCTGCAGTGCCCCCTGCTTAAGCCAGTACATGTCCAGGCCCGTCTGAGGTGTGCTAGATAGCATTTGGATGATCCAGAAGAGGATTGGGAGAATGTCATATGGTCAGATGAAACCAAAATAGAACTTTTTGGTAAAAAACAATGTGTTTGGAGGAGAAAGAATACTGAGTTGCATCCAAAGAACACCATACCTACTGTGAAGCATGGGGGTGGAAACATCATGCTTTGGGGCTGTTTTTCTGCTAAGGGACCAGGACGACTGATCCGTGTAAAGGAAAGAATGAATGGGGCCATGTATCGTCAGATTTTGTGTGAAAACCTCCCATCAGCAAGGGCATTGAAGATGAAACGTGGCTGGGTCTTTCAGCATGAAAATGATCCCAAACACACTGCCCCGGCAACAAAGGAGTGGCTTCGTAAAAAGCATTTCAAGGTCCTGGAGTGGCCTAGCCAGTCAACAGATCTCAGCCCTATAGAAAATCTTTTGAGGGAGTTGAAAGTCCGTGTTGCCCAGCGACAGCCCGAAAACATCACTGCTCTAGAGGAGATCTGCATAGAGGAATGGGCCAAAATACCAGAAACGGTGTGTGAAAACTTTGTGAAGACTTACAGAAAACATTTGACCTCTGTCATTGTCAACAAAGGGTATATAACAAAGTATTGAGATTAACTTTTGTTATTGACCAAATACTTATTTTCCACCATGATTTACCAATAAATTCATTCAAATTCCTACAATGTGATTTTCTGGAAAAATAATTCTCATTTTGTCTCTCATAGTTGAAGTGTACCTATGATGTTTTAGAGGCCTCTCTGATCTTTTTAAGTGGGAGAACTTGCACAGTTGGTGGCTGACTACTGTTTTGCCCCACTGTAGTTGAAGTGGGACTGGTCCCTAGGTCTTCAACATAGAACAAGATGAATAGGTTAATCAGCTAAGTGCCAGAAATGATTATCTTCATTAAGATTACTGAACTTTACTGTACGTACGCTTTTCTTAACTTAATTAGACCAGGTCCATTTAAAACTTGTTTATAACAAAACACAAAAGTAGTAAAAAAAATGCATATCTACAAGCTATTTTGCTAATCCATGAATCCTCTCTGATCTCAGTTCGGTGTCCACAGTCCATGCTATCCTTATTCATTGTGATCCAAGAGGCCAAACTGATCCCAGATCAGCCTTAATTCTGAGCTCTTTGAGACCTACAGTACAGCCCCTGATCAAGCAAAAGTGAGAGTTGGAAAGAATGGGTTCTGATTAAAGTAGATGCTGGGTGGGAGGGGCCAGAGTTTTATAGGTGCACCAATGTTGTATTGTGATTAAAGTGTGATGCTGCATGTTCTGTAGTTCACTGGTAACCTGTCAGAAGGAATGCTCTAGAAGTTGGCTGATATCTA
This sequence comes from Esox niger, assembly GCA_016801105.1. NCBI lineage: Eukaryota > Metazoa > Chordata > Actinopteri > Esociformes > Esocidae > Esox > Esox niger. The sequence goes on along the minus strand of JACXGJ010012160.1, from coordinate 4,905 downwards.
CGGAGGCTCTTTAGATTTACACTCTGTTGTAATGTCTCAACATATCCTGAGTGTGTAGGGTATTGTGATGTTGTAAGGTTGTTTCCCCATTCAGGCAGGGTTATATTTTTTTCATTGTTGGTTTTGAAACCCATATACAGTTTGAAGAAACTGACCCCCAGCTGATTATTCTGTGTAATGTGATGGACAAGGCAACCGGGTTTGTCCAAAATGGCACCCTGTGGCTCAGAGTGAAGATTCCCTGTTGGTTAACAGAGTGTCGTGGACGTCGGACATCATTCGAGTAAAGAAAGTCTGCTTATTCAGCTTTTAGATGCATAGCAAGGAAGTAGTGTCAATGATGTCCAGGTGAATCATGATTGATGCCGTAGTGGACTTGTTCTGACCATGGTTCTGATCAAAGCAGGGCTCTAGATGGGGAATGGCTATGATTTGGGACCTTAGATGGTCAGAAAGATTATTAATGCAAAAAAAGTCAAACTGTAGCTCAAGGTTTTATTTCTAACATCTTGTCAGACTGGACTGTGCTCTGTTCTCTCGTGATTGTGCTGTGCACTGGTTCTGAAACCTCAAATCTGGGACCTCCATCTGTTCCATTTGTTTGATCAATTTCAAAGCTGATTCACATTGTCTGCTAATCGACACACCGATCAGGTGTGCTTGTTTAGAGCTGCAACAGCAAAATGGGACCTCCGCTGGCTCCTGAGAAATGTCTAAAAACCACTGATCAACTGATTAATGGGTCCAAACTTTTGAGTGGTACTATATATGCATCTCTATTGAGAGAAATACTGTGTTGTCTAGAATTGTAGCTTTAAATGACTCTAAAGTACTTTCAATATTACTTCTGGCACTTTTAGAGTGTTCTTACATTTCTGTTGGGTGGTTGTTGGGAGGGTGTTGTTACCATAGTTGTGTCAATGTAAATCACCAGTAGGGAGTATGGAGAGATCTGTTTCCTTACCCTGGGCTGTTACCATAGAGATCTCTGTTTCGGCAGGCTTTACCCTGGGCTGTTACTACAGAGATCTCTGTTTCGGCAGGCTTTACCCTGGGCTGTTACCATAGAGATCTCTGTTTCATCAGGCTTTACCCTGGGCTCTTACCACAGAGATCTCTGTTTCATCAGGCTTTACCCTGGGCTGTTACCATAGAGATCTCTGTTTCATCAGGCTTTACCCTGGGCTCTTACCACAGAGATCTCTGTTTCGGCAGGTATTACCCTGGGCTGTTACTACAGAGACCTGGAGTTTTAACCTGTTAGGACATCATGCTGATGTCACCATATTCCTTTGTTATAATAAACTGCTGTGATCAGAAAAAAAACTTGACATGTCAACTCAACAGTCAGTCTGTACCCATGTCAGATTTACAGTTTGGTTCAGATTACATGAGGCCCTTCCTTGGAAATCTGGTGAATGTGGTGTCTGTGCCTGTCCAAACCACAGTAGGGTTTAAGGGACCAGGCAGGTCGCTGAGCAGTGCCCTAGAAGGGAATAGAGTGCCATTTGGGATAATCGCCTGTGATTGGTGGATAGAGGCCTCTAACAACACTGTCATTATTAACAGACCACTGAGCGAGGACAGAAAGGGCTTCGACTATGCACTTTTCCTGACAAAATACTACTAAATAAACATCAATACATTACCTTGTGTTTTGACTGTTTCTTTGCATGTCTGTCGGGTGTCATGTGTGCACAACGACACTGGTGAAATTAAGACCTTAAGTTTGTCTGCAAAACAAAGGCTGTTCTAGGTTTGGATTTATGGTTAATATGAAGGTAATGGAATTGGGTTTAGATTGGATTTTCCTAATGGGTTGGGAGTTGGCAAACGGGATTTGGAATGGCAGTAGATTTACAAACCCCAGACAGTCCTTGCAAGTATGATGAGACAACCAAGTCTGACGTTCGGAGTGTCTGGTGTGTCACTTCATGTCTTATTTGTCCAGCGAAGTGTAATTATATATGCGTTATAAATGTTCAATCAGATCCTTTTCTCCATAGCCAGTGTAGGGAGTCGGATGCCATTTGGAATAGAGACGTTTTCGCTGAGTTCACGGTGACCGCGCCGATATGTTGACCATTTCGAACTCTACCCTGCTTAGGCACGATGACGTCTCGCTCGCTGGTTGGCTGTGCGCCAGTTATTTCCAGACCCCGGAAGTTAGATTTTTACTCACTTAGCTGTTTAAGTTGCAGCATTACTGAACTTTCATTCATATGGTAACGGTTAAATTAAACTATTGTCAAATACAATTTCCATTGCGCAGTGCTTTTAACTACAGTGTTTTCTGGTATTTTAATCCGCTTCATTAAAGTACTCCAGATATTTGAATATATCCGAAACGGGGCTGGAGTTCAAAGATCTGAAATCGACTTCGCATAGCAGAGGTACGTCGCTATGTAATCACCTAGTTAGTATAGCGCTACTAACTTACTAAATATTGGTCGGTCTTTGAAGCTGTGTCGTTTCACTTTGTCCGACTAGAAGAATGTATTCAGAACATAATTCAGAGGTCCGTGTTAGTTGGTTCCAGAGTTTTTAGAAACGTAGCTTTTGCACTAACTTACATTATTATCAAAACCCTTAATTGTTGCAACAAGGATATGTTACGTTGTCATTCTAACAATTTAGGAACGGCAGTCAGTAAAACTTCAGTTTGTCAGGCGAATATGTTTACTGTAGATGTTTGTATAACTCCATTTCATATTACTTCTGATTCTATCAGAACCTTACTATTTAATACAATCTAATTCCTCTCAACACGTCTACCTTTCAAATGAGTTTTTACTCGTCAGTTACCATTGCGTTATCGTTAGGGCTGTACCAGGGTAACTGATTGACAAAATTATTCAGTGCAACTCGAGCACAGTTCTCTCTCGGGTAGAGCCAGCCTTCCTTGAAGCTAGGACTGCAAAGTCCCTGTCCATTTTGTTTGACTCAATCTGTCTTTACCTCTCTTGTCACTTTGACCCAATGTCTGTCTGTCTTTGACATCTCCTCAATGACTTTTTTTAACGGATTCATTCTGATGACTTCTTCCTGCCCGGCGCAGATGTTTAAAATTAAGAAGATCTGTTGTATTGGCGCTGGCTATGTGGGCGGGCCGACCTGCAGTGTCATTGCCCACATGTGTCCGGAGGTCCATGTGACCGTGGTCGATGTCAACGAATCACGGATCAACGCCTGGAACTCTGACACACTGCCCATATACGAGGTACGCTACTGTATGACACACGCTTACATGTTTAATCAGCTACACACAGACACACACCTGAACTCATCTATCTAAATGGGGACACCAAAGTGGATTTCCCTTAAAATGTCATCCTAACCTTACTCTCCCTTCTCTCTCTAGCCGGGGCTACAGGAAGTCGTTGAGTCCTGCAGAGGCAGGAACCTCTTCTTCTCCACTGATATAGACTCTGCCATCAGAAACGCTGACCTCATCTTCATATCAGTCAGTTGCCTGTCTGTCCGCCTGCCTGTCTGTCCGCCTGCCTGTCTGTCCGCCTGCCTGCCTGTCCGCCTGCCTGCCTGTCCGCCTGCCTGCCTGTGTGTCCACTCATGTTGTGTTTCTTTGCAGGTAAACACCCCCACTAAGACCTACGGGATGGGAAAAGGCAGAGCAGCCGACCTGAAGTACATTGAAGCCTGCGCCCGTCGCATCGTGGAGGTTTCCAACGGTTACAAGATCGTCACGGAGAAGAGCACCGTTCCAGTCCGGGCCGCGGAGAGTATCAGGAGGATATTTGACTCCAACACCAAGCCCAACCTCAACCTGCAGGTGTGTCTGTGTGTATGACTCCAACACCAAGCCCAACCTCAACCTGCAGGTGTGTCTGTGTGTATGACTCAAACACCAAGCCCAACCTCAACCTGCAGGTGTGTCTGTGTGTATGACTCCAACACCAAGCCCAACCTCAACCTGCAGGTGTGTCTGTGTGTATGACTCCAACACCAAGCCCAACCTCAACCTGCAGGTGTGTCTGTGTGTTCGTAGGTGCTCTCCAACCCAGAGTTCCTAGCTGAGGGCACGGCTGTGCGAGATCTGAAGGAGCCAGATCGCGTCCTGATTGGTGGAGATGAGACGGCTGAAGGTCAGAGGGCCATCCAAGCGTTGTGTGAAATCTACGAACACTGGGTTCCCAAGAGTCGTATCATCACCACCAACACCTGGTCTTCAGAACTCTCCAAACTGGTACGCTTCCCACATCTGGTGGCTTAGGGGTTCTGGTATTAACTGTCTGGTGTGTGTGATGTTCTGGTATTAACTGTCTGGTGTGTGTGATGTTCTGGTATTAACTGTCTGGTGTGTGTGATGTTCTGGTATTAACTGTCCGGTGTGTGTGATGTTTCCGGTGTGGGTTGGTTCAGGCAGCCAATGCGTTCTTGGCCCAGCGGATCAGCAGTATCAACAGTATCAGTGCTCTGTGTGAGGCGACCGGAGCGGATGTGGAGGAGGTTGCTCTGGCCATCGGCATGGACCAGAGGATTGGCAGCAAGTTCCTAAAGGCCAGCGTGGGTACGACACACACACACACACACACACACACACACACACACACACACTCTGAACCGTTCTGTTTTCAACTGTGTTCTTGACACTGAGATCAGATGACAAAGTGTCTTGTCTTTGATAGTCTTGACAATCACAATGTAGACATTATCAGGACAAAGGTTGCAGGTGTGAACTGGGCATCTGCTGGATCATATTACCCGTCTCTCCTTCCCCAATCCAGGTTTTGGGGGCAGTTGTTTTCAAAAGGATGTGTTGAATCTGGTGTATCTGTGTGAAGCTCTGAACCTTCCAGAGGTCGCCTCCTACTGGCAACAGGTACACACACACACACACACACACACACACACACACACACACACACACACACACACACACACACA
>JACXGJ010012159.1:0-18440 GCA_016801105.1 Esox niger | reverse complement strand
ACCCCAGGGTAGTGTAAACATTCCATTTGCCCTTCATGACTCGCCAGCAATTACCCAGACACCCCCAGGGTGCCCGCCCTGCTGTGTGCGTTTAACTGGCTGTCCTAGACCAAACTGCCCAACCGCCACTCTGCACAAAGAAACAACCTCTTATTTTCTTTCTCCGCAGTCCACCTTCCATCCAAACAACCCAATCGAAGAACATAAGCATGGTGCTCATAAATTCAGCTTAATAAAAACGTCTGCCCTAAAAATGAGTGTAACAGGAATTCTCAAAACACTGGCTAATGTATGTCCTAATGGTCACGTTCACTTGTTATTTAAATGAAAAGCTCTGAGTACTTCTAGAAAAGGGGAAAAGCTGTAATCTCAATTGCTTAAGTAAAATGTCAACCTTCCAGTTTTATTCTGTTTGATTACCTAAGAGAATATGTATTTCTCTCTGAACACATTAGTTAGTTGATTCTATGTTTTAATTTCATTGCTTTAATTTTTTTATTTAATTTGTTATTTTTTGTTTTCATTGAGCTTATTTGTATATATTGTCTTTGTCAAGATCAATGTTTTTACATTTTGGTTTTAACAAACTAATTAATCCATGATGTGGGTCTTTCCAGACCACAGTTTTTCAGTCTCAGAATCTTTGCATTTATCTTAAATGATCGTCTTTTAATTGCTTCAAAATGGCGGACTCATTGGATGTTCGATATTTCAAGCACTACCAGCACGGCAGGAGATATTGTATATTTATCCCTGTTCAGAGAAAAAAAGGAACACCCAGAATTTCAGACTGACGGTTTATAACTCACTGAGAGCTACAGGGAAGAAGTTGCAAGGGCAAGTGAGGACCCAAAAGCGGACACAGAGGATGGTCAAAGGTACAGGTGAGGGCAGGCAGGCACGTAATCTGGAGGGACAGGCAAGGGTCATAACCGGGGAGAAAATGACAGGCAGGGTGGGTGCTTATGCCTGGAGGCTTGTGACTATTGACTATCGATTAATTACTGTGAATTTGACATTGCCCTTTAGGGACGCGCCCACAACAGGATCTCCCACAGAGACAGCAGTCGGTGGTTTTTTGTGAATCCCTCACAGGTTGTTCCCTCTCCTGGATCCAGCCAACAGGACACCGTGCGGGCCGTGGTGGAAGTAGTGAGCCACTGCGTCCTCGTTCTAAGCCCTCCACTTGATTGGAACGAAGTATGTTCTGCCTGCTTCAGTTTGAATGCATTGGATTCTGATGTTCTGGTGCCTTCAGCTCTGGGGCTTCAGCATCTCCATCTGACAACAGCGTTTCTCAGCTGTGGTGGTTTCTTTTCCACTGGAGGGGAATTAGGGAAACCCATGGAAGCACATCTCCAGCTCAGAAAGGTCAAAGTGAGGCTAGCGCCATTGTGACATTCTCTACGGTCAGATCTGTTTCAGTCCAAGATGCCTGCACACTTTGTTTCCACCATGAAAGTTATGGTTTTAATGGAATCTTTTTGTATCTGAAACCTGCGTCTTGAACAAACATCAATCTGGTTTGAAACCTGGGCATGGTACTTAACGCCAACCACATTTATTGAGGATGATTTTGTCAAAGCTTTGGAAGAGAAATTGAAATTAGCAACGCTGATCAAGACTGTTTATCTAGAGGAAAAATCTGAGCACAGATACTCATTGGTACAGACCACTTTAATGTCTTTGGTTGATTCTGGTGATGTGCATTATATGCATGTATGCCTGTTTTAACATCGGTTTGAAACCTCTAGATGCAGGTTATCATGCAGCAGACGGGCCTCTATGACTCCCAAAAGGGATGGAAACATTGCTTAGTGTTTGTATTTCTCCAGAAATTCCTGCAGAAATTTCCATAATATCTTACCTCACAAATATCGGAATACCGGAAGTTACCAAATGTGCTCTCAAGACTGGCTATCTGTATATATACTGCAGGCTATCAAATGTTTTACTGTGCACTGTGATTGCTTTTCTTAATAGGTTTGTATATTACATTTTATTCTATGTTCCATGATGAATTTTATATTTTTTTGTTTATATTATTGCTGTAATACAGGGCTCAACTGCAAAAGGGAACTAGGTCTCAGCTTGATATCTCAAAAAGGCTCTCTGAATAAGACTCATATAAAATCAATATAGTATTATCACAACCAATTTCACCTTCATTTTGTGCCTGATCATGATAAATCACCTTAATAATAAAAAATGGATCTGAGAACACTCCAGAGAAATTGAACCTCTGGCCAGACAAAAAAGGGCTATGTTTTTGTATTGTGTGAATTGCATGCTGGCCAATATGTCTGCTTTGATCAAGGTGTGTTAAATTTGTGATGTTGTTGTTTTACCCATGATGCCTCAGCCCTCACCTCTGTCCAGCGCAATGTGACTGCTATAGAAGCACATGCACGCATACGCACACGACATTTAAACAGGCAGAGTGTCAAATTCCAATTCCAAATAATGTCAATGGCACTTCACACGTGCAGGGTAGTGTTTGGCAACAAAGGTGGGATGAACCCGTCCATGTCTATGTATATTATATTGAGTTGAGGTTTCTCCTTCGGGTGAGTAAAATAATGAGAGTTGAAGCTGTAAAACTCTAGTGTAGAGTCACACAGCATAGAAGAAAATTACCGACATTTTCACGTGAGCCTGTGGGGTAGAAAAGATTAAACGGAAAAGAAGCCAAGACAGCCTTCCTCAGATGGTATGTAATAATTATTAGTAGACGTTTTGAGACGTCGTTATTCGTTTCACGAATACAATTTTCATTCCACATATTAGCAAAATACTGTACAAGTGTTATCAAAAAAGACATCTCAGTATAACTGATGATTTTGAATAAAAAAACAAATACACAGCCTTTCTCTTCCAGATGAGAATAGTTGGGGCCTGACGGTAATTTAGAAAGCCTTCACACTGGTACCTTCAGTCTAAATAGCAACAGTCAGTGTCAACCAATTAGATTACTCAGTTTGTCCTGTAATATTTTGTCAAGGGCCTAAATGGACAGGGTTATTAGTGTGATTGATGTGAATTTCCTGAGCACAGGCACACACACGCACACGCACAGACACGCAGACGCACACGCACACACACGAGCACAGCAAACACGTGCATACGCATGCATGGACACACAAACACACTTCTCAGAGTACAAATTTCAACAGAAAAAAACATACATCATTTTTAATTGACCAAGGCTAGACTGGTCTGGGATGTGTGAGTGACAATTAAAAACACTAAAAGCCTTTCAAATGAGCTGCTACTGAGAAACACAAACCACAATCCTGTTACCTTTTATGTTCCCATAAGTGTTTTGTTAATGAAATAAGCCTGTTTAGGCCTCTAATCATCTTATATTGACTGTGTGCTATGTAGCATGAGTTTGCTGGTTAGTGGTATGTTGACACAATAGTTTTAATTCAATACCTAACATTGAGTCAAATGCATTCTAACATTGTATAGCCTTGTTTCAGTGTGGGTCTGAATAAGGCCACTGTTCACATCCACCACCATCCCTCTGAATACCTTTACTCATGAGGTCACGTGGTCAAATCTGAAAAGAAACCAAAATCCTACAGACTTTTCCAGACAGATGAACCTTCTGGTTCAGGTTAACAGCCATCAAGCCCATAAGAATGGTGGCATGGTTTTACATGGAGGCACATACTTTATTTTAAAGACACAATCTTGTCATTAATAACAATAGGCGCTTCTATAGGTATAACTTTCATTCTCTAAGACATTACAAGAATTGTATTTGAAGTAAACATTTTGCTAGTTTTAGACAACATGTATGGAAATGACATGCCATGGACACTGACTGCACATTCTACTATAAAGGGCTAAGAAGAATGGCTGAAGGAAGACACAGTGAGAGGGATGAGCCTATTGGGTGAAGGAAGACACACAGTTAGAGGGATGAGACTATTGGGTGAAGGAAGACACATGGTGAGAGGGATGACACTATTAGGTGAAGGAAGACACAAGGTGAGAGGGATGAGACTATTGGATTAAGGAAGACACGCGGTAAGAGGGATGACACAACCAGGTGAAGGAAGACACATTTTCTTATAGAATGACTGTAGTTTGTTCATGTTGCTGGAAGATCTCCCATGGCAGACGCCTGTAGGTTTTTCTTGTAGAATGACTGTAGTTTGTTCATGTTCCTGGAAGATCTCCCAGGGCAGACACCTGTGGGTTTTTCTTATAGAATTACTGTAGTTTGGCAGACACCTGTGGGTTTTTCTCTCTGTACTGTACGATGCAGAACGTCTTTGATGAGCTGTCTAACGATCCGTCAACATAATTGACTACCAACGTGGGCCTTCACAAATTGGCCAAATCAAAACACATATTCGACTACTGAAAACTGCTGTTCTTCAGTGATGAAATGAGTCTCAGCAGAGATGACATGATAAATCAAGATTGCTGCTTTTTGACAGTAGAGACATTATAAGTAACTCCAGACAGTTAAGTACAGTACACTATATCCCAGGAGCATGTACAGCATATCAAGCAGCAGCAGGTCTGATAGTCAGGGTCAATTTTCCCCAGTAGTGATTATCCACTTCACACAGTCTCTCTCCCAAATAGCACCCTTTCTCTCCTTTTAACCAGCATTCACAGAGAATGGGGAGCTATTCAGCATGCTATGGCCAGGGCTCTGCACCCTCAGGTTCAGCCCAAATAAGGAGGCCCAGTGAGAAACAGAGCCCAACAGAGCCCGGTTCCATCGCCTGGCCTGGGACACTTGATATACAGAGACAAATGAACACACACGCGAAAGAACAAAGGGCAAAGCTGATGACAGGAGTGAGGAGCTCTAGCACAGTCTTAGCAAGATATGAACATGTTGCCGGTTGAAACCAAGCATTTGCGGTGAATTTCAAATGTGTTTAAAGTGTGGACGGTTATGTTCACCTGTGGTGATATTCTGTCAGGTGGGACAGGATGGGTGGGAAAATGTAAAACATTTATAAAAGGGAATGTTTGTTACAGGTAGAGTAGATTGATAAAGGTGGTGGAGTTTGATACGAGTGGTGGAGTTTGATACTGTGGTGGAGCTGCTGACAGTAGAATACATTTCCAGGTCAGGATTGACACAATCCAGTCAAATGGCTTAGAACCTGACAAAGCTCCATGCCAACAGTTGGAAAACCAGTCCCTTCCAATCCCTGTAACTCCACAGCACTGTATAGTTAAGCCAACATCAACCACCAATTACTAACCACAATCACACAATGACATCATACTAATGCCAATGCCAAAGAGAGATATTTCAGTCCCATCTCCACCTTTCTGAGGACGAGAGAGGAGTAAGAGGGGAGAACAGGAGGCAAGGACAGAAGATGAGGCGAAGGAGAATTGTGGCAAAGTCAGGGAGAGACGTTTAGTCGAACTGAAACTTCGGCCTGTCTGGTTTATTCATCAGCTCGGCAGCTAAAAACACATCTCTCTCTGCATTATTCATCCACAACACCAGCCTTTTTAGTGATGTGTTTTGATCAAGGGGCTTTAGCCTAACTCGGCTGTGTCCTATGGGTCCACAACAACACCTGCCCACAAAGGGGCTGACCGCAGAAATACCTCTTACGCAGTGAGGCTGTTAAAGCATGGGTGTTAAACGATGTCAGGCCCGGCTCTGAATATCAGCCCTGTTATTGTGGTGCAGCTGTTCTGCTCGACGCAGCGTGGCGAAGGCCCAGTTATCCACAGACAAGCAGGTGTGTGGGTGAGTGGACCACCAACAGTACAGTCCTCCACAGCTGTGTGTGGAGCTCTGTGATGAGCCTGTTTTGTCGCCGCCCCCTCTCAGTCTCCCATAACAGAGTAAAGGTGTTCTGGATCTAAGTGAGATAGCTAACGGTGGCCTTCTGCCAACACCTGGGCTTTCTCTGTCTTCGTATCTCTCGCTCTCTGTATATCTGTCTCCTTATGGAAGTCCATCTATGTCTCTCTTTCCATATTTTCACCAGATACCTCTAAAGCGTTTTGTTACTGTCATTCTAAACATAATCAAATGCTTACACATTGATTGTTAGCAGGGAACTGACTTTCTGAAGAGGATTTCTCTCCATTCCAACATCCACGTTAACCAACTATAATTAAGAAAGAATGCATTGGGAATGCGTTTCAGTTATGCTAGTGTGGTTATTGGAAAATAGCCAGTATAATATGATGTGTATATCTGGTTCTGTACTGATCCATTCCCTTAGCACAACTTGACCCAAACCCTAACCATCAGCCTAACCCTAACCGTATGGAAATCATGGCTATTTACACTGTTACAAAAGAGACATTCGTGTTGGTATGTTTTCAAGTTTTGCTCATTTAACATGCAGGGCATGAATAAATATTACTGGTCAGTGGCAAGCATGGTGTGACGGTGAGGTGACGGATTGGTCCGCCATCTCCCGCATTCTCCAGTTTACCAACAGCCATGAACTCATCCCGGTTCCATTCATTTGTCTTGTCTTGTCATTCATTGTTCACACCAGGTCCCAATCATCCAATTAGTATGTGTTTAAATGTTCCTCCTCTGCTCCCCTCAGTTGTGAGTCATTGTTCCCATGTCGGTCCATGTAAGTAGTGCTCATGTTTGTCTATGTTCATTCTCAGTTCGCAGTTTGCCTCGGTGTTCTGTTGTTTTGTGTTTATATATTAAAGAGTCCACCGACCTGCAACCCTCTGCCTACGCCTGGTCCGTTTCACCCCACTACTAAAGCGTTCTGACACATGGGTTTAGCTCACAACACAACATGATAGACATCAAAAATGGGATATCAAAAACAATTAAAGGGCATCAACTATACTGTACTACACATGAAAACAATACGGCGGTATTGTTGGAACTACTCAATAGTTGGAACAATATATTTTTTTTGATAAATAAGAGAAATGCCTTGCCTAAACAGAGGTTACCATAACCATAGGTTAAAAGACTATTCTAACAATCTCTTGCACCACATTGTTGCCCAAGGTTGCCTTGCTACAGCGTGGGTGTCATGTAACTCATCTTGTAACAACACATTTATCAAACCAAATCAATATTCATTGAATTAGCTATGACAGAAGACAGACCAGCTTACACTATAAGTGATCTTTCATTGATTTTACTGTCTAAATTCCAAAGTTCTGAATCCCAAAACAGTACTGGTTCTCAAATGTTTGCTTTCTTGTCCCCTTGATAGTCAATTTGTTCCAACAATTTCAGCCCAATCTAGCTATTTTCTATTTTAGCTCTGGCTAACAGCGTTGCTAATAGTTAGCTTGTCATTTTAAAGTATTCCTAAATTGTGCATCCACACAGCCATGCGTTTTTCCATTTCATTAACAAGTAAAACATATTTTGCTTTTCTCTACAGATTTTTCTCTATTGCATTTGAACTCAATGCTTGGCAATGTGGGTGGATTGATTTCCTGCCTATTGGGCCCTGTCCAGGGCCTCCCCCGGGTAGGGCCACAGTGTCACTGGATCCCCCTGTTTCAGCCCCAAGGTCTTACGCTGCTATGTAATTGTGCTGGGGGAGTAGGGTCTACATTTTCCCTGTCTTCTGTCATTTTAAACTTAGGAGGACATGAGGTCTTGGCCCACACCTGCGGAGTAACAGGCTTGACTCGTTGCGGTCCCTGTCCAAAGTCCTCCTGGTTGTGTTGCAGATCAAGACAATACCTGACAATTTCAGCAGCCACTCTGCTGGCCATAATTGTTTTGTTTGTAATTTAATGCTGCAGTTGGTTTTAATGCAGATGTACAGTTTACCTTGTCCAATTTCTCTTTCTCAAGCCCTGTGTCATCGTCATATTACCATTGAGAGTGTTAATATATATTGCTTGCTCTTTGGCACTGTCTAGGCCTTCATAAATATATAGACATGGTTGTGATTATCAAAGACCCAAAGTGGTCTATTACCAGTGTGCTGTCAAAGTCATGTAATTAAATATATAATATAAAATGAACAGTATCAGTATTTTAATGTTTATATACATATAGGTAGTGGTAGTAGTGGATAGATAATAAACAGTATATTTAGGTTTATATACATATATGTTCTGGTAGTAGTGGATAGATAATAAACAGTAACAGTATTTTTATGTTTATATACATATAGGTAGTGGTAGTAGTGAATAGATAATAAACAGTATATTTAGGTTTATATACATATATGTTCTGGTAGTAGTGGATAGATAATAAACAGTAACAGTATTTTTATGTTTATATACATATAGGTAGTGGTAGTAGTGAATAGATAATAAACAGTATATTAAGGTGTATATACATATATGTTCTGGTAGTAGTGGATAGATAATAAACAGTAACAGTATTTTTATGTTTATATACATACAGGTAGTGGTAGTAGTGGACAGATAATAAACATTATATTTAGGTTTATATACATATATGTTCTGGTAGTAGTGGATAGATAATAAATAGTAACAGTATTTAGGTTTATATACATATAGGTAGTGGTAGTAGTGGATAGATAATAAACAGTATATTTAGGTTTATATAAATATAGGTACTGGTAGTAGTGGATAGATAATAAATAGTAACAGTATAGTTAGGTTTATATGCATGGTGAAATGTCTGTCTCTGTACATATATGTATATGTATGTATGTGTGCGTGTATGTATGTGTGTTTATGTGGCAATAAGTATTGACCAAATAAGTATTCGGTCAATAACAAAAGTTAATCTCAATACTTTGTTATATACCCTTTATTGGCAATGACAGAGGTCAAACGTTTTCTGTAAGTCTTCACAAGGTTTTCACACACTGTTGCTGGTATTTTGGCCCATTCCTCCATGCAGATCTCCTCTAGAGCAGTGATGTTTTGGGGCTGTTGCTGGGCAACACGGACTTTCAACTCCCTCCAAAGATTTTCTATGGGGTTGAGATCTGGTAACTGGCTAGGCCACTCCAGGACCTTGAAATGCTTCTTACGAAGCCACTCCTTCTTTGCCCGTGCAGTGTGTTTGGGATCGTTGTCATGCTGAAAGACCCAGCCACGATTCATCTTCAATGCCCTTGCTGATGGAAGTAGGTTTTCACTCAAACTCTCACGATACATGGCCTCATTCATTCTTTCCTTTACACGGATCAGTCGTCCTAGTCCCTTTGCAGAAAATCAGCCCCAAAGCATGATGTTTCCACCCCCATGCTTCACAGTAGGTATGGTGTTCTTTGGATGCAACTCAGCATTCTTTCTCCTCCAAACACGACGAGTTGAGTTTTTACCAAAAAGTTCTATTTTGCTTTCATCTGACCATATGACATTCTCCCAATCCTCTTCTGGATCATCCAAATGCTCTCTAGCAAAACTCAGATGGGCCTGGACATGTACTGGCTTAAGCAGGGGGACACATCTGGCACTGCAGGATTTGAGTCCCTGGCGGCGTTGTGTGTTACTGGTGGTAGCCTTTGTTACTTTGGTCCCAGCTCTCTGCAGGTCATTCACTAGGTCCCCCTGTGTGGTTCTGGGATTTTTGCTCACCGTTCTTGTGACCATTTTGACCCCACAGGGTGAGATCTTGCGTGGAGCCCCGGATCGAGGGAGATTATCAATGGTCTTGTATGTCTTCCATTTTCTTATAATTACTCCCACAGTTGATTTCTTCACACCAAGCTGCTTACCTATTGCAGATTCAGTCTTCCCAGCCTGGTGAAGGTCTACAATTTTGTTTCTGGTGTCCTTTGACAGCTCTTTGGTCTTGGTCATAGTGGAATTCGGAGTGTGACTGTTTGAGGTTGTGGACAGGTGACTTTTATACTGATAACAAGTTCAAACAGGTGCCATTAATACAGGTTACGAGTGGAAGACAGAGGAGCCTCGTAAAGAAGAAGTTACTGGTCTGTGAGAGCCAGAAATCTTGCTTGTTTGTAGGCGACCAAATACTTATTTTACCGAGGAATTTTCCAATAAATTCATTAAAAAATCCTAAAATATGATTCTCTGGATTTTTTTTCTCATTTTGTCTCTCATAGTTGAAGTGTACCTATGAGGAAGATTACAGGCCTCTCTCTCATCTTTTTAAGTGGGAGAACTTGCACAATTGGGGGCTGACTAAATAGTTTTTTGCCCCCCTGTAAGTCGCTGTCAGGAGCATTTAAAACACACTGTATCAGGCCAACAGACAGAGAGATGGTCACACCCTTTGTAGGCTTCTTTTTCTCCGTCTCTCCATCCTCCTGAGGACATTGACAGCTGGGCTTCGTGACGGGACAATGAAGAAGATGGAGAGGGGGCTAGGCTTTCTCTTTCTTCCCCAACATGGCTCGGCCCTCAGGGAGACTGGGGCTGAACTCTTAATCTCTGCCCTCCTTTCTCTGTGGTTCTGTGGGATTAACCAAGATAGCCTCCACAGTCACACCTTTGGTCTTCTGCTCCCACTGCTGCTGCCAAATACTGCCTGGTCTCTGTTTACATGACATATGGCTCCTCACAGAAGAGGAAGAATTCATTTTCAAAAGGCTTCTCCTCAGCCACCCTCTTTGTGCATGTTTACGCTACCACATTTTGTTCCCAGTTGACCTTTTGGCTTGGATCTTCTCGATCCGTTAATCATCATGATATATTGACAAATGAACACATCTTCTGGCGCAGGGATGTAGCCTGGTCCCACCAGATGGATTTTTATACTCACCAATGTACACAGCATTCAGCCCGGTGAAACCACAACATTCTGTCTGGTTCAGTTAGAACAATCAGCCATGTTCAACGAAAGTCTACAGTATGATCCGGTTCAACCACAGTATTCAGTTTTCTTCGATATATTTAGTCTGGTTCAACTGCAGAATTTATTTAGGCTCAACCACAATATTAATTCCAGTTTGCTACAATATTAGTCTGGTTCAACCACAGTATTTATGCTGGTTTAACCATCAATCTGGTTTGTCCCTCGTAAACATTAAGAGTTCAGCCACAGTATTCAGTTTGGTTTTACCGCAGCATTTATTGAGGTTTAACGACAGTGTTCGATCTTGTTCAACCACAGTATTCAATTTGATTTAACCACATAATTCAGTCTGGTTTAACCACAGTACTCAGTTTTCTTCAACCACAGTTTTCTAGTCTGGTTAAACCACAGTGTTCAGTTTGGTTCAACCACTGTATTCGGTCTTGTTCATCCACAGTATTCAGTTTGGTTTAGCCTGGTTACAAGCTATATATTGGTAAATTTATTTGCTGGTAATCCTTGTGTTCCTCACTGCCTGCCCAGACACACACATTATTTCCCCTAAACCCCTAACACCTAATTCTAATTCCAACACTAATGATGCATTTCTCGCTAAACCTAAACCCCAAAAGTATTTTCCTCTTGGGGGCCTGCAAAAGGTCAACCTCTCCATGTTTTACTATCCTTGCTGGGATTTCTTGTCCCTACATAAGTAGCAAAACGCACACAAACACACCCACGCTCACACATTTCAGCAACCTCAGGTTCTACCGTAAAACACAGAGAGCATATTTTGTGGGCAGCTGGATATCAAATGGGAAGGAATACAGTGGGGCTGTTACCTGTCCTCGAGCTTCAGACATGGTGATGATGCTGTCAAGGAGCTGCTGGGTTTCCTCGAAACCTCAGTCAGAACCCAACCAATGTTCATGGGAGAAATATAGTTTTGTTCTGCAAAGGTCACCCAACAACCTATACACGTTATCTATAGCTCTAGGTAGAGAATATGGCTCCACAGATGTACACAGTGTATCTGGGTTGTGGATCAGAACATCCTGAAACCTTGAGAGCAGCAATGCAACCGCGCGTGCTTTTCATGAGCTCAGATCCTTGAAACCCGCTCCGATTTTGGCTGATCATCATTTCGCCGCGCCTGTACAGTTGCCTGGTTTCAGAGTTCTGTTTTTGGAACGGACACTCTGGACGGCGGCAGGCCGCGGTGGTGCTCTGATCCCGTCATACGGTTCCGCATAATGAAGATGTCCAGTATGTGCATCTGGCCTTCTGAGAGGTCAGTGTCAGAACGGTAGGAGGCAGTAGGAGGAGACATGTTGACATTCCCCAGGGCATCAGTGGTGTTCACCTGTCTGATGCAGTCAAATGGTTCACTTACCGGGGCGTCCTTCAGCAGACGCTCTTATCCAGAGCCCCTTACAGAAACCAATGTATACAATTCATCCTATTTTGTAAAGTGCTTTTGAAGTGGCAATTTTTTTGCCTTTTAGTGAAATATTTCAAATAGCTAGATCTGCTTTGTAAGTTGCCCATTTTACTGTAGCTTTTTAATGGGAACATTGAATATCCCATTTGTAGAAGCACTCAATGTAGAGTGGAAAATTATTAACATTCTTGAGGGAAAATTGTGAGCTGATTGCTTGTGCTTTTACAGTACAGTATTTCAAACTGGACGAGAGTGTTTATTGGCTTAAGTAAGTGGATTCTGGTATGTGGCGTAACTGGAAACAGGTGTTTGTTCTGGGTGGGTTACAGTGCAGTTCAGTACACATACATCATGCATTTATACACAGAAAACATATATCACACACACACACAAACACAAACACGAAAACACAAGCACACACAGTCCTCAGCATCTATCTTTCTGACACATAGCATGTCTTCCAGGATGTTTTTGCATGAAAACCACATGTTCCTAACAGTGAAAATGGTGACACTCAGAATGTGGGGTCATATTTTTATGACAAAGTATTAAATTCACTCTCACACCACCACTGACTGTCATTATGAAGTTGTGTGCAGTGTCCAAATACGCACACTTGATAAACTGTTGTTACTGTATATTTGTTGCCTGAAAATCTAATGTTTTACACGTGAGGCTGAACTACATGCCGTAAATGCTGACCTGAAGTGCAGATTAAGGATATCAGGGAACTTGAAAGAATCTCCCAATGTGTTTTTTCTAATAAAGCATTAAGAAATATCTGAGTGCAGCTATTCTCTTAAGAGGAGGATGCTGAATTATTAACCTCAAGGATTCTGAATATAATGAGCAATACAATTAGAGAACTATGGTCTTTCTTGCTCCTCTATATTAAGGGTGCCAATGAGGGTTATGTTAAGTGTTGGGTAAGGTTTTGAGAGGTGACCCTAGACCTCAATGTTCATTTAGACTTTCTGTTAGATTGTTTCACAAGAATATGTAAGATTTGATGGGAGACTAGATTAGCAAGAAGCATCTTGGTGGTAAGCTAGAAATGTCAATTGGACAAGCTAAAGAACGATCTAACATACTAGATTCAATGCCTTGAAATATTAGCCTATTTACAGATCACATCAGAGTAGCCAACTTTCTATTATTATCTTACTGCAACATCTGGCTGCAGAAAGTTGGAAAGCTAAAGAAGGATCAAACGCATTTCGTACAATGCCTGATATTATTAGCCTATTTAAAGTTCAGATATGGGAGCCCTACTTCCTATGATTATCACGTTGCATAATGTGTCTGCATATTTTCACCTACACTGTGTGGCTCTGTTTGTTCTGTACGCACATATCCAGAGTCTATAGCCACAGATCTACAATTGGAAAGGAAATTTCCTTTTTGGTTTTACTGGAAGTTTAGGGTTAGGTGACAAGGCTAAAAACGAGTATTAATTCCGAGATTTAGAGAGGTTTAGAGTCGGTGATAAGGTCAAAGTTAGGTTTAAAATCTTTTTTTTAAAGACACATTGTAGAACTAGGCATGTTTTCTGGTTTAGCGGGCTAAATGCTAGCGACGACCGCTAAATGACTGGCTGGCAAGGGGAAAATACAGTAGGATCACATAAGAGTGCAGTTAAATAAACATTCCCTTCACACATGAACAAAAACACCATTTCCACACACCCACCCACACACCCACACACCCACACACTGGCCGAACCATCTGCACCTCCAACAGCAGAATGACTGAGGAAGCCTGGACATCGTATGGGTTACCTTCCTGATCGTCTTTTTTAGGTTCTGTAATGCAGGGGATAGAACCTGTCTGGTAGTATCTCTTCTAATGAATATCTCAACTCAGTCTTTCCCAGTGAAGTGGCAGGATAGTTGTGTGTTTTACTGCTCTGGCGCTCGTCAGTCAGCAGCGCTCATAGCTCAGGTTAGATGACATCTAACGTTGGCACAGACACATGGGCAGGTCTTGAAGCCCAGGCGGAGGTAATCCCAAATGCCTGTGTTATGTCCAACTTCAAAAGCGCAGAGCAGGATTTCAATGAAGGAGTCCGTGCTTAACACGCGCATTCCACAAGCACAGACTCGCACACACAAACACAACTGCACACACACGAACACACTTAAAAACTTTAAGCCGCACTGAAACCAGAACCTTGTTTATTAGCTGGCGGATTAAGTTATCGCCGGGTTAAGAACAACTTTGATCATGACTTCGCCCTCTAAGAAAGCCACAAAGAGCTTTCCATTTCTTACTCAAATCAAAATCTTACTAATTTACCAAGCCTGCATTGTCATAACAGCTTGGCCATGTATCAAAAATGGTAAAAACCCGAAAGACTAATCGCCACCTGAAGATCTATCCATGATTTTCACATTATTCCGACCCCTTTATCCACAATACAGGTATCAGGCAATGAGATACATATCTAAACACTGGAATGATTATGCAGTGTATTGTCCATTGAGAGGCTTTGAGGGCACTGGTCAGCCATGTTGACATTCCTAGTAGAAACAGTCCTGCAAAGCAACGAATGGATTGCCATTTAAAGGTTTTAAGAAACATGATTTAAATATTTTTGCTTTTGAAGTGCAGAGAATCACTGGGGATCTGAAATAATTGTATAAGTTCATATGCATGATTCAGTCAATTTATTTCTGTGGCTTCCGAAATACTTTCCCATGTATAAGGAAAGCCATGATGACTGTGGAGTCTTCAATGCAGCGCCCCCTATCAGTTGACCAGGGTATATATGCGTTATTGGAATTGCATCAGTGCAACAGAAGGTACCCTAGTTCGTTGCAGATAAATAAACATTTTCCCATCCATTTGGACAGTTACTCAGTGATTTGTAAAAAAATTAGTTTAACTGAAAACAAGCGGTCAATAAAGTCACTTTGCCTGGCATATTTCATTACCAGTGACATAGCATGAGTCTATAAGCTAAAGCAATCATTTTCAGCCAGGAGGCTCGAGAGGTGCTGCTCAGTGCCCACGTTCCAGACTCATTTCCAGGCTTGGCGGGCAGATAACATCTCCCCTCCAAGTCCCACGAGGCAGAGATCTCCCCCGTCTAAGTGCAGGCCACGTCTCATTCTGCCCCAATTTATAAGTCCACTAAGGTGTCAAGATGTGTTTAGAAATTTGTCAGGCCTGAACAGTGCAATAAACCACAAGGAGTCATCTACAGGAAAAGGCCAGTATGTGCCCTGCGAAATGAATGGCTTCAGACCTTCAAATCCCTAGGCGGTAATGTGGGCCAGAGAGAGCTGTGATTGGGATCTCAAACTGGCTGACATGCTCCGCTCCGCTCTGTGGGAGCCATTTTTTGCTTTTCACCCAAGGCACATTCTTTTCAACCAACAATTGCAATTAAAAATAAAGTTGTTAAACATTTTGTGCTGGGCTCAGGGGGGTGAGAACTACAGAATCGATTGATCATAATTGGGACTTATTGTCAAGCTGATTTGTTGAGTTTCTTATGCATGATTAGCCAGCTGGATTCAGAACAACCGTAATCATTGCTGTTCGGTCTTGGAAGGCCACGAAAGGATATATTCAAGCACCTTGATGAGAGAAATATAGCACAGGAAGTTCACAGGAAGACATTAACATAATGTTACAGCTTTTGATTTAGAGTAGGAGTAGGAGGATGGAACTGGAGTTTGTTTATATTAGCCACGGACAGTATTTCAAATTAATGTTTTCTATAATTTATATGGAATCCAAAGATAACAATGTGATGATAATTCCTTGGGTCTCCAGGGAAAGTTCTTGGCCAAGTCCATCTGAAACGAATAGCCTGTCTTAAACATAGACTAAATATACTGCTGTAACCCTCCTCTCCCTTCATTCCTGCATGGTGTGCCCACATTTAGTTCTTCTGTTGAATAGGCTGTAAATTACATGGCTTGGCATCTCCCTTTGTTGAGCGCCACCCCCTCAACTTGAAATTGCAGCCTCCACGCCCTCACACACCTACAACATCTGTAGCAAGGATTGTGCATTACTGTGATTTCAAACAATTTCTGTAAGGCTAGTTATTAAGAGACAAGCTGTGAAACGTACGTGTACAAAAAGTTGACTGATGCATCCAATGAAATGTTGTGGCTCTGAAATACAAAGGCACGTCTGGTTAACTACTCTTAAGGCATTACTTCTCTGATTCCCCAGCATGGCTTTCCATGTTATAATCACTTACACTGATGAGTTGGCCAAGGGTCATGAACAATTCAAACCCCAAGTTTGAATTCCCTAGTCTTGTTAGTGGAAACCTGGCAATGTCACTTTCCTAGGTGGACTTCCTTAGGCTGACCCCAGGGTTTGTCATCTTCAGTTCTAATCTAGAGCACAACAGTCAGAATTAGAGCACAACATCTGTCAGGATTGACATCTGACCCTGACCGCTCCTTAATTCACCCATTAAGCCTTTCGGAAACCAAAAGCCTTTCTAAAAATGTTGCAGTAGAAAACAAAAAACACGCTTCTTATTGGACCAGCAGAGCTGTAGGTCAGCCTATGTATAAACAGGGAAGAGGCGGGAAATGAAGGGAGAAACCTCTGTCTGTGTTGAGGTAACATCTGGTTGTGATTTGATAGAAGGTCAGTGTTTTGTGGTTCATCTCGGTCACCAGGCACACAGTGGGAACACGTTACATAGCAAGCAAAAACCTTTTTAAATCAGGGGAAGCTTACTTAATCAAACATCCTGAGCTAAGAAAAATGCAGGTGAAGGACAGTGTGTTTGGACTTTTGTAACGTTCAGATTCTGCCACTGGGTCTCTGTGCAAAATACAATTCTTTGAGCTAATCCATCATTCGGTGTGAGATCACAGTGGCCTCTGACTTGTACGTGGAACAAACTCCGACTTGCGCCTTTTGTGCTGGATTGAAAGATTTAATGTCATTGAGAAAACAAAAAACATTCTCAGTGTGTTCCCCCCATGAAAAACATCCTTTCATAATACCAAATAAATCCAATAATGTATGCATATAATCAATGCATTGTCAAAAGTATGTGTAATTTTGCCAACACACATTATTGCATTCAGTTTCTCCCCAGACCTCTCATTCTTAACATATAAATCAGTTGTTGGTCCAGCATGACTCCTCACCAGCATTGTAATCAAGAGAAAAAACAGCCACAATGTATCAGCAGCGGAACATTCCCCAGTCCGCATCCAGTTCAGGAGCCCTGTTCATTATTCACTACTCTGCATGTTTTTCATTCCGTTCACATCCCGCCTGCTGCAGAAAAACGAAGACACTTTATTGACGGACGGATTGTCCTGTACAATCCGTGAACAGCTGGCAGTGGTTAGGAGTGCTCGCAGAATGCTGGCGTATGGGAGTTGGGTGGGGAACAGTCACATCACACTCAGTGCAACACATCGCCTCTCTGCGGAAATAGCACACAGAAATGAAACTATATAAAATGTGTCAGGACAGGCCCTGAGGCTGGGTACCAGCTCATTCTGTCTCCAAGATATGGTACAGAATGTTTGATAGACATCGTCCCCGTGATCCTCTCAGTGGGTATCAGCACAAGGGGAGAATCAAAGACAAATGTCCTAAACAATAAAACAGGAATCCTGCATCTCCCCGACTTGTCCTTGTCAGTCATATTTCTCAGTAACAGCAATCATAACATGAAAAACCAATTTGCATGTGGAGTTATGTCAGATCCGCCATACCATAGGATCATTATAAAGACACAGGCATTTTATTGAAACGCTTCAGATATCTTTGCAGAGAGTTCAAGTTGCAGGATGAGAATGTGAGTCGCAGGTCTTCAGGGAAACAATGGGGGAACGATAAGGAAGTCGGCTGGGGATTGAAAGACACAGAGCATTTGATATTATGGCATTTGCAAACTCCAGTGAGAGTCTCCAGTGTGAATACTTACATGGAGTCGTGGAGTCGTCATAATGCATAGAGATGGGGGACAAATGACCCGGGGCCAGGAGTGTCAGGCCCGTCAGTGGACAGTCACTGGGTCCTAATTGCTAAACTTGTTTCAACTTAATCTCACACAGATTATTATGTGATTAGACAAGTCACATGACAGTGAGGACATTTCAAACGAGCAAAAACACACTCACACACACACACACACACACACACACACCAAAGACAAACAACTTAAACACACAATAAATACAAACCAAACACAGTTAACATACACTTTCCCATTTAAAAGTATACAGCTGTGATCTGCACAATGAAGATGCGAATTCCACATTATTTAAAAAAGAAGTGCTAAATCACTTTATTCTCAGAGAGTCAGAAAGCCCTTTG
>JACXGJ010012158.1:0-18440 GCA_016801105.1 Esox niger | reverse complement strand
GCCCTGCCCATAGAAGCCTGTTTTTTCTAGCTTTGCACAACCCTCAGCCCTGCCCATAGAAGCCTGTTTCGAACCGTCCTCACCGTCCTCGAACCATCCACTTCACCCCAGCTGCTGTTTGCCATTCTTTTTGTTAGTCACTTGATTTCATCTTACAGTTGTTGAGTGATTTTCTAATGAATTGACGGTCGTCTTAGTCAGTGAAAAGCAGTTTTCACCCTCTGCCAGTCTGTCGCTTTGTTGACCCAAATGTCTGTTGCTTAACCTTGTTCTCATGAACTGCCATCTTTGAAATTTTCAGGATGAAAGCAACCTGATGCTCACTGTATCCCTCTGCCATTAAAGCCAGAATTGAACCCTTTTTTAAGGGTTGTCTAATATTTTGCAGATAACTTGGTCATATGTTGCAAAAATCAACAAAAGAATGAGTGCATAATAGCTAGCTTAGCAGAAAACATGCTTAAATGTGTGGAGAGGAAAACTGTCCCTGGACTACAAACACAAAATAGACAGCTACTGAACGCAGCTCAGATTTTTCATGCATGGAAACTCTTTTAACCCCCCCTAAAATAATCATACAAACCCCCCCAAAAAAAACACATTAGAGCCACAGAGCAAAAAAAAGTTCCCACCCCCCATGACCCCAATAAAACATAAACCGTCAATAGTATCTAAATATCCAAAAGAACGCATGGTTGGCCTTCAACAGATTGGGCATTTTTTCAACGCTTTAGGATTGTTCTCTTCTTTCCCCAACTATCCTTTGTACTGCCCTTGCCTAGATTGCCATGGTTACAGGTTGCCAACCATATGGAGGAAGAGGTGTTTGGAGGTGGGGGAACAGCACAGTTCGAGGATAATATGTGTCCATTGTGTATCACCTTTACATCACTTTTAGCTCACAATAGGAGTGCACATTCATGAACTTTGAACTTTCTTTCCTCAATCTTGCTGCCTTGAATCCAACCAATCATGGGGCAAGGGATTCATCTGCAACGCAAATGTTTTAAAACGTTTTTAATGGCAGTAAACACAGCAGGGTTTCAACAGTACCCATTACCAATACAAGGCTGTGTGTTTATACTACAGCTGGTTTCAAGGTTTATTAATCAAATGCACCAAACAACACAGTGTCATCCTGCACAATGACATCCTTATGACTAGGCGCCTGACAACTTATGTAGTTAAAGTTAAGTGTATAAGCAATATATATCTAGACAGAAAATAATAATAAAA
This sequence comes from Esox niger, assembly GCA_016801105.1. Lineage (NCBI taxonomy): Eukaryota > Metazoa > Chordata > Actinopteri > Esociformes > Esocidae > Esox > Esox niger. Next base: position 17,204 of record JACXGJ010012158.1, on the reverse strand, counting down.
TAAAGAAACAATATACAGTACATTACATTGTACACTAGCAATAATTTAAAAAAGATTACTGTAAACAAGCAGCAATCTGGGTAGTATTTGAACATTTAGATATGGCAAGTATGGCAGTAATATACATAACAGTGTGATCTAGCAGCAATTGAAGGAGTTATTGATATATTAGATAATAAGCTTATGAATGGTGGCATAGCACACCACAGCTATGTATATCAAAGTTCACATACTTGTTCTACATCCTTCCCCTTGGTCAAATCCTCCACCTCTTCTACTTAAATGTCCACTGCTATGCTGATGATACACAAATATATCTAGCCACCAAGTCTCTCACCAACCCACTCCTGACCCACCACTGAATCCTACCTGACTATAAAAAAAGCATAGATGAAGGACAACTTCCTCAAACTAAACAGTGACAAAACACAACTTCTACTCATTGGAACCAAATCCACCCTCACCAAAACTGGCAGTAATCTCAGCATTGATGACACCGTTGTTTCTCCATCCCCCCCACACACCTTGGCGTAATTCTGGACTCTACACTCTCCTTTGATCGGTATATTAAACAGACAGAAAAATCTTAATACTTCCATCTCCGTAACATTGCCAGACTCAGACCTTCCCTCTCCCGTCCTGCTGCTGAAACCCTAATACATGCATTCATAACCTCCCGTCTTGACTAGTGCGGCTCCCTACTCACTGGCATCAAATCTACATCCCTCCATAAGCTCTGAAGGGTTCCAAACTCTGCTGCCAGACTATTCACTCACACAAAGCCTGGCAGCATATCACCCCTATCCTCTCTGAGTTACACTGGTTTCATATCTCCCAACACATCAACTACAAGATCCTCCTATTGACATATAAAGCCCTAAACAATATGGCCCCTGCCTACCTCTCCGATCTTCTTCTTCCAAATCAACCAACACACACTCTGTTCCAGTACTGAAGGCCATCACATAATCCACAAGTCCAAGGTCAAAGGCTTTGGTGACGGCATTCTCAAGGGTTGCTCCTCGTCTCTGGAACTCTTTGCCCAAAGCCATCAGTGACTCTGAGACTATCCACATCTTCCAGCAACACCTCAAAACTCATCTGTTCAAATCGCCTACCCACAGTCATGCCAAACCCCACACTCTCAATCTTCATTGTTTTCTCATAGTATTTCTTTTGTTTCTGTTTGTTTTCTGTTCCATGTCACTTTTGTACAATGTCTTTGGGTCCCAGAAAAGCACTATATAAATATCATATATTATTATTATGACGTAGTGAGAATTAAGAAGAAGACAATTTACACACAGCTTTAAATATATCATGAGGATAATGCGATCATATACATAACACTGTACATAGCAGCAGTTTAAAAAGAGTACTGAGGATTAGCAGCAATATTGGTAGTGGTATTGAATATTGTAGAAACGGCAAGTATGGCAGGAATATACATAGAAAAAGAAAATGTAAACTAACATACATTTTAAATATTCTAATGTCCATTGGAGTGCCTGACAGGGCATCAGAGCATTTGGAATGTTTGTGTGTGATCGGTATGATCATGGATCAGTGTTACTGATTAAGGAGCCTTATGGCTTCCAGACCTAATTTGAGTCTGGAAGTGCGTGCCCGATTCCCTGGTAGCGTCTACCAGACGGCAGTAGTGTGAACAGAAAATAACTATGGTGGCTGTGATCTTTGATGACGTTCCTCAGGCATCGTTTATGGGAGATGTTTTGCACGGTGGCAGATAGCAGCCAATGATGCGCACTGCAGACTTTACCACTCTCTGGAGGGACTTGCGGTCTGCAGCAGAGCAGATGTCGTACCAGGCAGTAATGCAGCCTGAGAGGATGATTTCAATGGTGCACCTGTAGAAGTTGGTGAGTTTTTCGCAGATATGCCAAATTTCTTGAGTCAGGAAGTAAAGTTGTTTTTGGGCAGTTTTCACTGCAGAGTTCGTTCTTCTGGACCAGGTGAGGTCAGGTGGTATACCAGATGGTATTTTGTTCATAGTGCAAAATCCCATTTCAACTGTCTTCAGTTTCTTAACATCTCCATCCCTTGTATGTATATAAATCCCATGGAGTATTTTAGCACATAGGTAGCACAATTTGTAGCACAATTTTGAGGGAATCCCCATTTCTATATTGTCATCAGTAAGGGACTTTCTGATGACCCGATTTGACAGGACATCAACTGAATCACAAGAGGGATTAGCCAACAAAAGAAAAAGTCCCAACCAATCAGCCCCATGAAAATGGTAGATGCCTTTTTTGACGATGCCAATGCTAGTGTTTTTTGGTCCCAGATAACTCTATCCATGGCCACATTTGTGATCATGTGACCCAAGGTGAAAGGTAGGTCATTTTTCAGAGTGTTTGCTTATGCCCTCGATGGAGTATGAATAGGATATTAGAAAAGTCACAATCTACCCAATCAGCTTTCCAAACCTTTCAGATGAGACAGGCACTAACCTCTCTCTCTCTCTCTCTCTCTCTCTCTCTCTCACACACACACACACACACACACACACACACACACAAGTTTGTACAGCTAACCTCATGGGGACCAGAAAATAGAAATTGCATGCTCCCTTGCCCTAATCTTAACCCTAAACCTAACCCTAACCTTAACCCTTACCCTAATCCTAACCTAACCCTAACCTTAACCTCAATAAATTAACATTTATGCCTAAACTTTCCCTAGGTATAATGCCTAACCTTAACCCTAAACTTAACCAACAATGCCTGGACCTTAAAGACACCCCAATTCTAACTCTAAAATTAATTGTAAGTTTAAGCCTAAACCTAAACCCTGAGCCAGAAATTGACTTTTGCCTCATGGGGACACGCAAAAGGGCCCCATGAGTCCAATGTCTTATGATTTCACTATACTCATTGGGACATTTGGTCCTCATGAGTATAGTTAGACCTAAAACACACACACACACGCCACTCTTCTTGCTTGATCATCTCAGAGGATTGTATGTGCATCACATGACCTGGGTGGGAATCATCACCGTGGAGATGATGGATGTGGCTTTTAGTACCTATTTAGAATGAAGCTGTCCACACCACTCTCTAATTACCACTCCCTGAAGGAGGCTGCTGCCCCACTTAATTGCTTTTTGTTTGTTGACCTAGTTGAGCCCTTAGACGAATGGTAAGAGAGAGAAAGGGTGAGAGAAAGAGAAGAAGAGGGAAAGAAAGGGGTCGATTTGTGATCGACCTGCTGTATAGTTACAACCAACCGTTAAACCTCTTTATTGTCCTTGTCAGATCTCAAAGGTTTGGATCAGTAGACCAGTAGCTGGAAGTTCACTGGTTCAAATCCAGAGTCGGATGAGAAACGGAACTAGAAACTGGAGTCACTGATTTTAGATGTTAGCTATGCCGGTCTTTGTCCCCTTGAGCAAAGCATCAATCCTTTACCCTCTATGTAAAAATCACCTACAGCTGACCCTACTCGTCTGCATTGTGTCTAGTCAGAAAGGAAGCAGAGGAGGATACAGGCTCATGTAGTATTTGATGGACTAACAAAGTACCATTCTATTTAAATAACTGTGAGACTACGTACAAGAGCTTGTGATGATTGGCCTGCTCACATTTAAATGTAACTAATTTTGCTGACGCTCTTGACTTACAATAGAGAGTACAAACACTATCACATGTTCTTGTTCTATTCTTGATGTAAACCAGTGTTTCTCAACGCTGCTCCTGGATGCACCCCTACCCTGCATGTTTTCGATCTCTCCCCACCCTAACATACCTGGTGTATGTTAGGGTGGGGAAGGACTTGATAATGAGCTGATCATTTGAGTCATGTTAGACAGAGCAGGGAGCGATTTAAAACATGCAGGGCAGGGATGGCACACAGGAGCAGGGTTTAGAAACACTGATGTGAGCCAATGCATTAATATGAATGACCACTATTTACTAATAACATTTTGTGATGTGAATCACACATTATTTGTATAATGATAGTACTGTAAGCAGCATAGAGAACAAAAAGACCTGTTCAGAAGTCATTATTAATCGCTTCGTGCACTGTGCAATTACTGTAAGCAATCATTTGTAGAATTTGGATGACAGAAACAATTTAGCTTCATAGAAGTAAAACACACTTAGTCAACCTCTACACAACACTCAAAGAACAAATTGTTTGGGCAGCAGCTGCAGTTTGCCAGCAATAATCACCCTTGAAGTAGTCAAGTTGCAGTGTTCCACCAGGAGTCATTCACAGGATATCTGTGGCTGCTGGAAGACTTGTTTTCAAAGGTAGAGTTTACATATCAGTTAGTTCAGCTGATCACAAGAGAACTGCTTGGCTTAGGAACTTAGTAGCAGCGGGTCTGGTGAGCTGGCGCTCAGCAGGACGTTGTAGGCTAGTTCATACAACCGCACTGCACAAACATTTCAGGGAAGAAACATTGAAGTGGTATAGCAACTATTTTGTACTAGTAGGTATGCAATTGTTTATTTTATGTTGTTTTACAGTGTACTCAGTTGGGGATTTGATTTTGTATTTCAATTGCTGATTACAGCATATTATTTTTCATTGGTATTTTTAGAGTGATATTTTTTCTGCTGTCTATAGTATATGCAGCCTGTCAACATTGGCAAGGTATTTAAAAGGAAGGTTTTTCTTGTGGCCATGGCTGGGCCAGCAGTCCATGCTGCTGCCATATGGGTTTGAATCAGGCCATTGCTCTTTCAGCAACATCTCTTTGTTTCCCCACAGTCATCACCTTATAAAGCATAACAATCTCTCATTAACTGTAAGGGGTTCACCATATTTCCAGGCAAGTGCTAGGATATTTAGTGGTATGATTAGATGGCAGCCTCATGTCAGACACGGGGAGGGATGTGTATTTCTGTAATCAACAGCTGTTGCGTGACTAGCAATTTTAGAAAGTCTCAAATGTTTCCTCGTCTGGGTTAAAATACCTTCACAGTAAGCTGCAGACCATATTACCTATCAAGATAGTTGTCAGAAACATTAAGCTGTCATTTAAATCTCCCAGAGCATATGCTGCCAGTAAGACTGGACTTAAGGAACTGAGGAGAGCCATAATCACACTGGAAAATGCACAACCCCTTTGCCAGAGTCTGGTGTTGTGGCCAAATGTGCCCCCAGGCGACAGGGGGCCCCAGCACAACAAATTGTCAGTGCCCTCCCTCCCCGTCTCCCTCCCTGTCTCAAACTACACATCAGTCTCCCTAGCCTCTCCTTACTGCCATCCTGTCAATACAAATGAATAAGATACCCCAAAACAAAAATACAAAAATAAGAAAATGCTTTCCTGGTGGTTGGGCCATCTGAGTTGAGTCCAAAAGGTCCCTGGTTATAACCACCAAGCGAAAGGGTGAAAGCAATGTCGATGTGTGCCAGAACATGACAGGTAACCCTAATTGTCAACAGTCTTTCCACTCCAGTACACAGACAAATGACATTATCTTTAGATTTACGTAGCTGCAGGGAGTATCTGTCAGAAAAATATACCATGTAACCATGGTAATGTACCATGGATGTTAGGGTGCGAAAATTAAGATGTTTGCATAATTTAACATTTCATCTCCATGCAAATCTGGCCACAAGATCAAACCATCGTAGTGTATAAAGTGTCCACAACCTTTACATCTAATCGACTCAATCGTCGTAGATTTTCACTCTTCTTTCATTTTACAGCATTCTTACCATCAGATGCAGATCATCAGAGGTGGTAGATCTCACAATCAAAGCTAGAATTTGTTTTTAAAAGCTGCCCCCGAAGTTAAATCACAATATTTCTAATTACATTAGGGATTGGTTCACCTCTCCTACCTACATGCAACCACCATTTCTCATCCATCAACCCAATCACAAGTATCACCTGAGCAGGGCAACAATTTAGAGACGCTTTATCAGTTAGACAGCTCTTCGCTGAATAATATTAAGCTGAAATAAAAGACTAAAGGAATACCATTTATAAACTCAGAGAAGATCATCTGTCACAACCACTACCACAGCCTCAGAAGAAATAGAAGGCATAATACAATGCACACCGTTTTCAACTTACATAGCGTACTTTGTATACACAGCACTGTGCTGTCAATCAAAAAGGAATCCATAGTTTCTCGTAAGTATGCCATAACACACCATAACAAAGAAAACAAATGAAAACACATTGATGATCGTTATAATACTGTATGATCCTGGAGGAAAGATTTACGGGTAATTAAGGAGCGCTATGTTGCAGTAACTATAAAAGATTATGATTATACTTATAATGCATTACGCAGTATTGGTATAAAGAATAAGGTAGGAGTCTTCATGTTTCTTTGTGTATATGTAAGTATGCGTATTCTATATTGTATAGTATTAAATTACAAATCTGTATAATGCTGTATGATGCAATGTGCATATGGCTGTCAAATAAATGCAAACCAATTGTTGGTTTTTCAATCAAAATCCTGGATTTTTTTTATGCATTATGTTGTATTACCAGTGCAATTACAATTGAAATAGCAAACTAAATCAGTAAATTCATTGATTAATAATACATATAAATATTTAGGACACCACACTAATTAAGATAACTGTGTCATTCAGATTAGGGTTCATTGTTAATAATATTGAAATACTAAATGTGCCAAACATCTTCAGTTGGCTTAGGAAGTTGACCCTAAGAGGTTGTGCCCATTGTCAACCGAGCTGACCAAAGAATGCGGTAAGCTGGGCTCGTAGGGAGCTCACAATGCAGCACGATTTGCCCTTGTGATAGTGTGTAGCCCTTGGCCCGCGTGTGCCTGTCTGAGGCCTCACATACAGCTCCGGAAAGAATTAAGAGACCACTGCACCTTTTTCTTTCTTTTCCAAAAAAGCCGAAAAGGTTTTGAGTGAGGTACAGAAGTGTTACAAAACCATTCTCCTCTTTATCACGGAGGACACGGCGTCCATGTTTCTTGAAAACACTCTCACAATTTGATTAGATTTGATTCTAAAATGAGCTTGGGTCCAGTTAACATGCAGGTTTTTCTGGATGTTGTTTATGAGTGTTTCTTCACATGGTAGATTTTGCTTGCCAGTGTGGATGCTGCTGTCACAGTCGGGTGTAGTGGAGCGGAAGAACCAGGCGCAGGCAAAGGGTGGCAGTCGATGATTCTCTTTTATTCAAACAGAAAACGCAGAGCACTTTATAATAACTGATAAAATGTAAACAGGCAAACGAAAACTCACCACTGACATCGAGACACACTGTAACATGAAACAATGACTGACAGATGAGGGGAGCAGAGGAGAAACATTTAAACACATACTAATGACCTAATTGGGATCTGGTGTGTGAGACAATTGAGGACAAGCCAAATGAAGGAGACCATGATGAGTTTGTGACCATTGGGGAGATAGGAAAAGCGGGAGATGACGGGACAGTCCGTAACCTCACCGTCACAGCTGTGATGTACTGCGTTCATAGACAATGGTTTTCGGAAGGGTTTCTGAGCCCATGCAGTGATTTCCACTTCAGAATTATGTCTGTTTTTAATGCAGGGCCTGAAGATCAGGGCCATCCAGTATTGGTTGTCTCCTTTGTCCCTTGCATACAGAGATTACCTCAGATTCTCTGAACCTTTTAATGATATTATGTACCGTAGTTGATGAAATCCCCAAACTCTTTGCAATTTTATGTTGTGATAAATTATTCGTGAATTGTTGCTCTATTTGCCCATGCAGTCTTTCACAGAGCGGTGAACCCCTCCCCATCTTCACTTCTAAGAGACCCATCCTTGCCAGAGATAGGCAAAGTTACCAAATACATACATTTTAAGTGTACCAAAATAAACTACAAAATACAGTAGCCACACCATGTATCAAAATAAAATACAGTATTTTTTTATTTTAGAAATACTTTTACGAGGGAGGATGAAATCATCTATCGGCCTGTTTGATCCATCCCCTCACCAGTACACTGACTCAGTTGATTAAGTAGACAATGTTTGATTGCAAGAGATTTTCTCTGCCTAATGAGTCATGTGATAAATCTGACGTATGCAACCAGTTAACAGATCAAATATTCACAGATCCCTGTGATCACCCAGAAGGTTGGTTTTAAAGTAACCAACAGCTTATTGTTTACCTAAAAGTTTGCTAATGACTAATGATAATTGTATCCACATTTAGTTACTTGGTGTTTGGTAAAGGCCTACTTTCCATCAACAACACTCACTCAATAATAAACATCTCTTTCATAAGAAGACAACTGATGGCACCTTTGTTTATAGCAACTCGTTTCTAAATATTTCATAATTTGATTGTTAATCATGAATATAATAATAAATTGTGTCAGGCAGTCATTCATGCAGTGATATGTTAAATCATGATGCTACTAAACAGCTACTTCAATTAGGGTACAATTATTTTGCAATCAATTGTTTATTTATCAATAATTGGTCACCTATTTGGAAGCTGAAAACAAAACATTTTTGTGCTTGGTCAACAATTATTGAATGATCAAAATGTTTGGATTTTAAAGCTTGAAGCATAATCAGAAAGTAGCAGAACTTGTCAAGGAATATTACAGTTTTTCCAGATTGCTAACAAGCATTGATCAATACGGAAGTTACATTAACAAAACTCTCCACAAAGTCAGCAAAACGGTGGGTTTACAGTTTGTGAATCAAACTGTAAACCTACAAAATAATATATTCACATTGTTGATTTCTCAAATGCTTACACAGAATTCTCAAAACTGTTATAAACACATTCAAAACAGAATGATGGCAACTGTTGTGCATTACCAGATTGAAATATTAATGTTTAATATTTGTTAGAAAATTGTAATAATATAATGTTTAATCAATCCAAACACAGTTTATTGCAGTTTCAGCTGAAAAAGTGTACACTGTAAGCTTTGAGAGAAACAGCGAACGAGTATAAGAACTCCAGTATCAGCAAATCCAGTTAACATGTACAGTGGGGAGAACAAGTATTTGATACACTGCTGATTTTTCAGGTTTTCCTACTTACAAAGCATGTAGAGGTCGGTGATTTTTATCATAGGTACACTTCAACTGTGAGAGTTGGAATCTAAAATTAAAATCCTTCTTCCATTTTCTAATAATTGTGCCAACAGTTGCTGCCTTCTCACCAAGCTGCTTGCCTCGATGGAAAGCTGGCAATCTACACGCTTCTCACCATGACCTTCTTATTCAGGTATGGATACATTTTCTGTTCTGGCCTCAACAAGTCTGGGCAAATTACTGAGTTGGCCCCAATCAGATGCAGCATTTTATGATGTCATCATGTAGACTTCTCACAAAGTATTTTGCAGTATTTTTTAAGTATTTTGATACAAAATATGAAGTCATTTACATCAACCCTATCAAATACAAATTACAAAATCCTATTTTGTATTTTAAATACATTTATCATAAATAATGCCCATCCCTGCTCTCTGAAATGATCATCTAAAACCAAATCATGTTACTGACCTGTATTCAAATGACCTAATTAGTTGTATGATGTTCCACCAGGCAGAGGTGTCTAGCATTTCACATTTCCAGTCTTTTGGTGCCTCCATCACAGCTTTTTTTAAACGTGTTGCTGGCATCAAATTCAAAGCATATCTTTTCCATCAAACCATGAAAATATCCATGATACTGTTCTCTATTGAATATAGAGTTAAAATGCATATCATTGCATTCTGTTTTTTTTTTTTACATTTTACAGTGTCACAATTCTTGGGGAAACAGGGTGGTATATAAATAAGCCTATTTTATCTGATTTTCTATAATAAAATGTCCTATAACAATTATCTTGGCAGCTATATCCATGGATGTGTAATATGTAAATAGATAATATAAATAAACTGCAATACAATAACACATTCTTCACTGTAATTGTTTCTGTATCTGGACAGATGTTTCCATCTGCATGGTTGCAATTTCAAATGTTGTGGTATTTTCTCTCCAAGTTTACTGTAGCAAGATCATTGAGATATTTTATTATGTTTACACCGATGCACATCAACTTTCCAATCCATATCAAGTCATCTGTTTTTGATGATTCTGAAGAAAGACTGCATTATTTTCATCCAGCTTATGAGATATTTAGCAGAAACTTGATTCTAGACAGACTGTATCAACACTTTCACAGAATCAACTATGAAGAGTATACCTATTTCCCTGCATTACCATTACGCTCAATGCTTTCTACTAGTATAATAACATCAGTAAAACTTCCTTTTAAGAAACCCGCCTGATCTTGGTGACCTTTTTAATTATGTGAGTAATACTGGTCTCAAAGGAGTCAATAGTCAATCATAGTTTGTCTTGGATAATTAGGCCTTGACAAAAAATTTGAAGCATGTTATCAAAAGGTTCTTTCTAAGTGAAGTTGGAAGATCATGATTTAGTGATTACCTAAATGAAACAATAAGTCAAATCTGGGTCATTCAATTGGACCAGGGTTGAAACAAGTCCTTTATTCCGTTCAGTCGTGCTCGAGAATGGTTGAGACCTGAATCATCTCTTCCTCTCCAAGCCACTGGGTCAGTCTCTACTTATCCTTCACATTCTCATAATGACAATGTTTCTATCAGCAGGTCTACTAGCAGTAGTCAGTGTCTGGGCCTATATGGACAGTTCAGTACAGTTTAGGTCTGCTGGTGAGGGAACTCATCTTTTACAGGCAAACCCAATCTTAACCATTGACAAAATTGACATTTACTGAAGACAGACTGAATTTGTCAACAAATATGTTATAGCTGCTAAAATGTGTGGGGGGGGGGGGTTGTTTGGGCATTTGTAGGAGGAGGTAGTCCATGAACAAACCAGATAATTACCCTAGTAAGAGAATGAGAAGCAGTGTGGTGATTCTACAGAACACAGTGCGCTTTCTCCCGGCTCCTAACGACTCCAGAGGTGTAATGAAGACAAACCCGAGCAGAAATTAGCGGTGACATTAACTAAAACATCAATAAATAAACCACTAATAAAAAGAAGTGGGGGTGACGGAAGGGTTAGAGACAGGAGAAGTGAAGCGATTAGTACAGTGCGCGGTGCAGAAACATGACGATTTATCTGTCTCGTTTTTTTCTCCAGACAAACTGAAAACAACAATGTCCAATGGTAAACAGATTTGCCTGAAAAAAATCAATCCCCCATACGGCCCTTGTATGTGATGGAACCGCGTGGTGAACCCTCACCGTTCTTTTCCCCATGCTGATACAACTAATATCCTCTGTCTGTAATGACTTATGTGTGTGTGCCACAGATGCACTGTCCTGTGCTTCCAGAGCCCCACACGACTGATAAACGGGCGTCAGAGCAGCATCCTGCCCCACGAAGAAGTACGCAAGAAAAATGGGAGTCACACAAGACTTATTAAAACAGCCATTTTTATGATAAGCGAAACACTTAGGAGAATTAAACGTATACATTCTCAATTTAATAAAATCCTTCTTTAATGACAACATTAATCCTGCGAGAACCTATCCAATTAATTTCACAATAACCTTTTCTTTTAAGCAAGAGATTTTCCTCTATTTGTATTTTCGAAAATCACGAGGGTGTATGAAGCTGCACATTTACCAGTCTGAATATTGGGATATGTATTCTGTCATCTCCATAGTAACGGATAAGGCGGAACAAAACAGACTGATGGGTATGAGGAAAAAACTGCTCCAGTAGAGGTGGGCAGAACAGAGGTTCCATTGTATCAATAATGCGTGCCCCGCCCATCTGCGCCTGGTTTTCAATCCTCCAGTGTGAGGATTGTTTGGAGGTTATCAGTTAGGTGTGCCCCCCTCATGCCCTCGCGCTCCCGGTATGACGGGCGGCCCTGGAGGATAATAAAGAGTGATGTTGTGCCATCCACCTCCTTCAACATCCCCCTCCTCCTCTCCACCCCAGCCTCCATCCTCTTTTGCTTCACCCTTCATTCATCACCTCTCTCCACCTCCCCTTTTCCCTGCCTTTCCCTCTTCCCTCACTCTAATTCTGGTTTAATAACCGCCGCCTCCATTTGTCACCGTATCCATGGGCTGACAGGGCAGCAGCGGCGAAGGCTAATGCTAGCCCCATGTCCTTTCCTCTGCGTGGCCACGGGGTCACCGGGAGGTCATGCTGTCAATAAGTTCACCCTGGACCTTTATTTGTGGGCGTAACACGCTGATGTTTGTTTTGTACCAAATACAAACATCCACACATCATCAGTCAAGTGGACGGGGTTCTTTGAAAAGCACGCAAGCCACAAACACCAAGTAAAACCCAATGTGGAACAGATCGAAATGGAAAACGAAGCCGCCGAAGGAACATTAGGAATCGATGAGGGCATCTGATCGGACTACATTGAGGGGTAATGTATCATGCACTGAATATGCATCATGCTGCTCTCACTTATTAGCAATATTCTGTTCATACTTCAAATGGATCAAACGGATGGCACACTGCAGCAAAAAACAAACCCTTCCATTGTCCGGCGCCATCTTGGCAGGCGACTTGCTCTCCGCGGTTTGTTGCGGAGACCCCGGACCACAGCTGAACTTCACACAGACCCACATCCAGGGCCACATGGGGGGGGGGTTGTTGTAGGACTCTAATCCACAGAGTGCATCCCATTGGCAGGGCTCATTGAGCTAATTAATAACGTGGCACAGAACAGAGAGGGATGGGAGTCATTAGGGAACTGTGCTCTCTGTCCTGTGGTGGTGCGCCACTGTGTTTCAACGTGTGCACGCCCTTGTGTGGGTCTGTGTGTATGAGATTCGTTAGGTGAAAGTAAGGGTGCGTGGGTGATGGAGGGGTTCGGAAAGAGTGTGTGAGTAAGCACGTGTGGGTGTGTGTTTGTCCAGGTGCTTAAAAGAGAGCAAGAATGGCCATGGTGCAGACAGCACGTCCCGCCTCATAAAGCCCTGCCAAGACAGACATGTTCTCCAGACAAACCCAGCTAAGATGGCGGCCTCTCTCTACTCTCTCTCACACACACACACACACACACCTGCACCCAGAGGCATATATGTTGTATTTATTATATTACAAATATACAAACACCATAACTATTACAATAATAGAGCAAACACATGAATCCGACAAATGTATTTAATTATTGATCTATTTATTTTTGAGAGTCATGATTAAACTTTAAAAGCACATTACAAGGAATAGTTATTATAGTAATAATATAATAAGATGAATTTCAAGAGTGTCTACAAACATTTGGTAAACCAAAAGACTTTGGTTACCCAAAAGGTTCAACATTCAAACTTCTGATTTGGGAAACAGAAAAACTGACCACTGGACATGTGGCACTTTGTCTGAGGTGTTGAGACGCTTGCCAGGAGTACTGCATACTTGAGCCTTTTACAACCTTAACATCCTGAAGGGCTGAGTGGTACAACATGCTCCAAACACCACTGGACTCACTTGTATGTCCACACCGGCGTCTTCTAACTACGCATTATGTCTTTTTGTTGCTCTAATCATTCCATTACAACAACACAAAGAGGGCTTAATGAGAAGCCAGGCCCTATGTTTTTGTTAGCTTACAACACATGGTTTCTGTAACTAAACTTCAATGTACATATAAAGTGGCTGGCGAAGTGGAAAACAACTTAATACAAACTATAACCTACCCTATGATTCTTTTCAGAGAAACTTTTCAGTTCCATCACAACAGCCTGGTAGATACCAAACTATGTCTACTCTAGCCCTGAAAATCAACTCTTATTCATATAAACCATACACCAATAAAATACCATTAAATAAAATAATTCTAACAGAAAATGTCTTCATTACAATCATGTTGTAATGGCATCCAGGCAATATGCTACTGACAGGCATCTTCTCTCTAATGGACTGAACAAAATCTGAGGAGATTCATTGTGATGCAGAATGTCGGTTGACCTGACAATTGGAGAGCTCCAGGGAAATGTTCCAGCAGAAAGTGCTGTCTGAAACAACCATGTTTCAGCAGACTCATGAGGCAGTGAAGATTGATTTCATATAAAACCAGAACAAAAGTTAGATCAAGATTTGGGGGATCCTCACAAAATCAATAAATATTGACATATTAATCATTCATATCTACTAGTGTAATTGAGAAACTCTTCATCCAAGTTGGCATATTTGTGATATTTAGGCTTTACACAAGCCTCAATTTTAAGACTCCTTATTATTTCATTTGAATATGTTACAAAGCAAAATACAGGCACTGTAACCTATTAGAGCCCTCCATTTACATCATTATCTGCATTATTCAGTATCCTTCCATGTCATGCAAATCCCCAGCAGAGAGTGATACTTTTGGAAAAGAAATCACTACACAGGTAATGTGTACAAATGTCATAACTCTAAAAGTAAGAGATCCCACTCTGGGACTTTGAAGTGATCTTTGAGTACATCACGTTAACAACATCCTGGTCCTCTGAAGGCAATGTTCATTTTTCCCCTTACTGTTAAATGTTCGGATTTGGTAAGGGTCAGCTGACGCTAGAGCTGTCCCAACAGGCAATACATACCTCCAGGCCAGCATACAGGAAATCAAGTATTTTTGAATGGAGGCTGTTTGGCTAAGGGGTGATGTTTAGTAGAGATAGGATGCCCAGTTCCTCCATCTTGGCCTTAGCCAGCACTTCCCAGCCCTTATTGGCCAGAGGGTTCCTGGGGGAAGGATGCATGAGGCCCTCCACCCGTACTTCCATTCCTGCTGCAGAGAAGGCTCTCCGCGCACGCTGCTCTGCTACTCTTCCAATCCCAATCACCATGGTGATGCCCAAGGTAGCCACAGCCTGGCAAAGTGCTGTATCACATAGAGCCAGGAGGGCTTCGCGTTCCCCAATGACAAGCTCGGGCGGCGTCAGGTTCTTGCCGGTGGTTCCCATGAACATAAGTGGGCACAGGTTGTGTACGAAGAAATGACGGAAGAACGTATCGGGCTCGCCACAAAGTTTACGAAAGAAGCCCCAGAAACGGGCACCACTAACTTCACTCTGAATGCAGGCTAGGCCTTTGATTAGTCGCTTTGGGTGTTCCGAAGGTGGATGTCCCACCTCCCCAGTGACCTTCAGCCAATCACGAACATGGTTAACCTCACCGAAGGGAACCTGAAAGCAAATACAAGGTGATTAGATTAGATTCATAATAATACTAGTAATCTTCATTTTCCCTGATTTTCATTAGATTTAAACATAGTAGACAATACTATTAACAATATTATTTATGTTATTCTGTATGTGCATTCCATTCAGATTCCAGACATTCCATTCTGAAATGGTGAAGATGTGAAAGTACCTCCCAGTATTCACGCATTATATTTTTATATTATTCTCTCAACCAAAAACTACTAGCTGTACCTTTTGCCATTTCACGACTTGGGAAACAGTGGATTGGGGCATTGAATAGAAAAACAAGGCTAACAAACCATCAAAGCCACCAGAGTTACAATTCACAATGCAAGTTGTAGCTTCCGCACTTTCGCAAGAATATCCATCCTTACCCCGGTCTGAGCCATGCCAAAGGGTCCCGGGTTCATTCCAAGGAAGAGAATATTCTGTCCGCCGCGACAGTACCTCTCAACGAAGCAGCGGTGCGGTTCCCAGGCATACTCCAGCGGGTTGTAGATGTAGTGTACGGGCTCACTGAACGATAGTCGGCGAAGGTGAATGTTCAGTTCTAATTCCACATGCAAAAAACGGGAAGCTACCGTGGAACCGTCCAACATCGACCCCGGACCCAGTGTGAGTGAACAAACATTGGTTTCATCCGGTTCGTTCTTATCCGTATCCCCCTCTTCGACACTGCGAACAAAAAGCAATGCTATTCAACGTTACCCCATAAATCTGGAATTACATCTTTTAGCTAGCTAGCTGGTCAAGTCACATCTGGGTTAAATTGCAGAGCCACGTTACAATTAAATGTTATTTTAAAGTAATCATACCCGCTTTAATGTATATCTTCGATATATATTTCCAGTGTATAATAATTTCTGTCCTTTAAACAGCATTTTATGTATGAAGTTGCACTGTACCTTTGGACATCATGTGTGGTGTTCATCATGAGCTGAGTTTTTCCGGCAACAAAGACAAGCAATTGCATTCTGGGAGTAGTAGTCAACGCAGATAAACTACTACTCATTTAAAACGAGGTGGTTTCTGTTTTATGTAAACAGCTCCACCTATCGTCGATTGACCTAGCACCAAAGAGGATGTATCTACGAGAATGATACTAGACGTACGCCTATTTTATTATGGGTCAAAGATCAATGGTTTTCCCTTTCTGTGATAGTGTTCCATGATCTGCACAATGTGGTGTTTGACGAATTGAAACACACACAAACTTAGTGAAATGGTTGACATTACATTCATAAAAGCTTTAAGGAGTGTCTCTAGTGTAATTCTGGTATGTATGTATATATAGACCCATCTATCTCTCACGCTCTCCCCTTGTCCTTTGTTTGACCTAGAACCTGATGAAAGTATTAGCTTTGACCCTCATAGCACAATGGCAGACAAACTCTGCCTCAATCTTTGGTGTTACTAATGGGTAATAGGTTGTAACTGACATGCGTGTCAGTGCTATCGCTTGTCTTCAGCAGCTTGAGGTCAAAGATTAAACATGTTAAAACATTTTATTTTTAATTAGGTTAGGCTTAGAGCAATACTGAACAAGCTGAACTTCCACTCAATTCAACATCTCTTCAACAATATCTTTAAGATATGTTCCAATTCCTGTCTTTAATTTGGAGGAAGAATAATATTTTTATGATTTATTAAGTGACTAAACATAATTTTGTTACCAGATTGTGCGCAATAGCCTGGGGGAGAAAAAGGTAAATCGTTACAAAATGACTACAATCAATTTGGCTCGAATTGGAAGTCATGTTAGTCACAAAATAACACAGCTGTATCACCTGCCATGATCTTCTCTTCAGTTGGCATGCTGTTCATCACATTACTATGACTATGATCAAAAGAATGTGTCAACACAGTCTGGCCAATACTAGACTCACTCTACGGTACCATATTAAACTATAACATACTGTACTGAACTATACTCTACTGAACAGTGTTGAACTATGACGTGCTGTACTGAATTATACTCTACTGTACTATATAAAGCTATAACATACTGTACTGAACTATACTCTACTGAACAGTGTTGAACTATGACGTGCTGTACTGAATTATACTCTACTGTACTATATAAAGCTATAACATACTGTACTGA
>JACXGJ010012157.1:0-18445 GCA_016801105.1 Esox niger | reverse complement strand
GTATACAGAGGCTGACAAGGCAGGGTGGGTATACAGAGGCTGACAAGGCAGGGTGGGTATACAGAGGCTGACAAGGCAGGGTGGGTATACAGAGGCTGACAAGGCAGGGTGGGTATACAGAGGCTGACAAGGCAGGGTGGGTATACAGAGGCTGACAAGGCAGGGTGGGTATACAGAGGCTGACAAGGCAGGGTGGGTACATGTCCGTACTGTAGTAGTTCATATTATGGCAAGTGCAGCTCAAATAAGCAGAGAAACGACAGTTCATTAATACTGTAAGACATGAAGATCAGTCAGTCCAGAAAATGTCAAGATCTTTAAATGTTTCAAGTGCAGTCGCAAAAACCATCAAGCAGTATGATGAAACTGGGTCTCATAAGTAAGGGCTTTTTGAGCGACGGTCGCCGCTGAAACCTTAATACATGCATTAATTTCCTCCCACCTAGACTTCTGAAACTCTCTTTCTGGCATCAACTCTTATTCTCTCCATAAGCTACAAATGGTCCAAAACTCAGCAGCCAGACCACTCACCCACACCAAGTCCTGGCAGCACATCACTCCTATCCTCCAGGAACTCCACTGGCTTCCCATCCCCCAGCGTATTGATTATAAAATTATTCTGCTCACCTATAAAGCCCTCCATCAGCTTGCTCTACCCTACCTCTCCTCAGATGTTGTTTGTTTCGGATCTGATTTAATGCTTCTTTCGGTCCCAGAAACGTGCTTGATAAGTTCAATATAATAATAATATTATTATTATTATTATTAGTATTATTATTATTAGTATTAGTATTATTATAATAATAATAATAATAATAATAATAGACTGATTTTTTGGCATTAGCAGACTTGGCATCCACAACTCACAATCACCTCTTCCCAGTTGAGATGGTTTGTGTTGAGTTTGACCAGAGAGTGAAGGGAAAGCCGCCAACAAGTTCTCGGCACTCTTTAGGTACTCATTCACGACAGTTGGAATATCATTCCAGGAATGCCATGAGTGTGCAAAGCTGTCATCAAGGCAAAGGGTGGCTACTTTTTTGATTTGTCACTTTTTTGGATACTACACCACTATATACGTGTTATGTCATTGTTTTGATTTCTTCAACATTATTCTGCAATGTGGAAGATTGTAAAAATGAATACCCTTGACGGAGTTGGTGTGTTAAAATATATGACTGGTACAGTATACACTCACCAAAAGGATTATTAGGAACACCTGTTAAATTTCTCATTAATGCAATTATCTAATCAACCAGTCACATGGCAGTTGCTTCAATGCATTTAGGGGTGTGGTCCTGGTCAAGACAATCTCCTGAACTCCAAACTGAATGTCAGAATGGGAAAGAAAGGTGATTTAAGCAATTTTGAGTGTGGCATGGTTGTTTTTGCCAGACGGGCCAGTCTGAGTATTTCACAATCTGCTCAGTTACTGGGATTTTCACACACAACCATTTCTAGGGTTTACAAAGAATGGTGTGAAAAGGGAAAAACATCCAGTATGCAACAGTCTTGTGGGCGAAAATGCCTTGTCGATGCTAGAGGTCAGAGGAGAATGGGCCGACTGATTCAAGCTGATAGAAGAGCAACTTTGACTGAAATAACCACTCGTTACAACCGAGGTATGCAGTAAAGCATTTGTGAAGCCACAACATGCACAACCTTGAGGCTGATGGGCTACAACCGCAGAAGAGCCCACCGGGTACCACTCATCTCCACTACAAATAGGAAAAAGGGGCTACAATTTGCGAGAGCTCACCAAAATTGGACAGTTGAAGACTGGAAAAATGTTGCCTGGTCTGATGAGTCTCGATTTCTGTTGAGACATTAAGATGGTAGAGTCAGAATTTGGCGTAAACAGAATGAGAACATGGATCCATCATGCCTTGTTACCACTGTGCAGGTTGGTGGTGGTGGTGTAATGGTGTGGGGGGTGTTTTCTTGGCAGACTTTAGGCCCCATAGTGCCAATTGGGCATTGTTTAAATACCACGGCCTACCTGAGCATTGTTTCTGACCATGTCCATCCCTTTATGGCCACCATGGACCCATCCTCTGATGGCTAGTTCCAGCAGGATAATGCACCATGTCACAAAGCTTGAATCATTTCAGATTGGTTTCTTGAACATGACACTGTACTAAAATGGCCCCCACAGTCACCATGTCTCAACCCAATAGAGCATCTTTGGGATGTGGTGGAACAGGAGCTTCGTGCCCTGGATGTGCATCCCACAAATCTCCATCAACTGCAAGATGCTATCCTATCAATATGGGCCAACATTTCTAAAGAATGCTTTCAGCACCTTGTTGAATCAATGCCACGTAGAATTAGGGCAGTTCTGAAGGCGAAAGGGGGTCAAACACAGTGTTAGTATGGTGTTCCTAATAATCCTTTAGGTGAGTGTATAATACAAACATTTAATGATCATTTTGTTCTGAATATTACAACTTTTTCTTTCTGTTAATTTCTTTTTCTTTGCAGGAATAAATATTTGCTTGAATATTAGAAATACTTCCACATTCTTAATTCATTCACAGTATAATTCTGCTTAGTAATACATTCCCTCACTCCCCCAGATCACCATGATGGCCCCAGTAGAGTCCAAGTTCTCTCAGACCTCTGGAGACGGGGACAAAGTGGCAGAGTCCAGGCCAAAGGTAGCAGAGTGGCGCTATGGTCCGGCCCAGCTGTGGTACGACATGATGGGTGTCCCTGAGGATGGCAGCGGCTTTCATTATGGCTTCAAACTGAAGGAGGATGATGGTGATGCGCAGGAAATGAAGGAGAGTCCCGAACCACCAGAACCTTCCTTAGAGGTCAGCACCCAATTGCTCCACTCTTGGGATTACAAGTCATGGGGTTTCTTCAGGCACTCATCTGTTTAAACAATAAGTAACGTTTTCCTCGCCTTCCCAATGTCTAGGAGGGCAGCGGTGATGAAAAGGACCAGCAGGCCCTGGAGAATGAGCTCTTCCTGATGGTCACCCAGCTTCAGTGGGAGGACGACATTATCTGGAACGGAGAAGACGTCAAACACAAGGGCACTAAGACCCAGCGAGCCAGTCTGGCAGGGTGGCTGCCTTCCAGCATGACCCGAAACGCCAATGCCTACAACGCCCAGCAGGGTGAGAGACACGTACCAGTGAACCCAGTCTGACCTGCATAACTGTGTCCTCCTAACTCAGTGACACCCCATCACCAAAGCATAGACCATAGCTGTCCTGGGATCTTAGTGATAAATATGTGCTGTTATAATTTGTGTTTGTCTGCTTTGGATTATCTAGGTTTTCATGATGTCTATCTACACTCTACAGGTCTGAGTAGGAGTAACTCTCAACTGGTACCCCCCACCCCTCCGCCCATGCCCAAAGCCCCCTCCATTGGCTCCAAGAGGGACAAACACAACCATGACCGCCATGGTATGGTGACGCCTTTCACCTGGCTACTGTGGTAGAGCGGATTAATGAACAATGCCTTTTTGACTTTCTTACCTCTCTTTGTGAGTTAGCCTGAAGATAGTTACACATTCATTGTTCTATCACTTCTTTTCCTTTTGGTTTCTCGCTAGCCTCTCATGAAGATGATGCCCAATGGTTTTCCATCTTTCCCATTGACAACGAGGAGCTGGTGTATGGGCGCTGGGAGGACAACATAATCTGGGATGACCAGGCCATGGATCGTATTCTGTCACCCCCTGTCCTCACACTGGACCCCAACGATGAGAACATCATTTTAGGTTCTGCAACCTGAGCAAACTGTGTGATTAATGTTGTTAAGTTGGTGAAGAAATGATTAATGATTGAAGGGCTTTAATCTTCAGCATGTGTGTGAATCTCTGAACTTGTCCTTGCAGAAATCCCAGATGAGAAGGAGTCCGAGCGTACGTCCCATTCTCCGTCCAAGGAGAATAAGAAGGAGTCTGCCCTGAAGAAGAGTCGCATCCTGCTGGGCAAGACTGGGGTCATAAAGGATGAGCCTCAACAGGTACTACCGGACATGGTCAGGAGACATAGGTCAGCAGTACCTGAACCCAAACTGTTTCAACTCCCTCTGTGTTCTGCCTTCAGAACATGTCCCAGCCTGAGGTGAAGGACCCATGGAACCTGTCCAATGATGAGTTCTATTACCCTAAGCAGCAGGGCCTGAGGGGCACCTTTGGTGGCAACATTATTCAGGTGAGCACTCCTGTTCCCCTGCCGTAAGCTCTGTTGCCCAACAAATTGACCGACAGTTAAAGGCAATATTGGATTGTCCTAAATACACTGTAGATGTCCAACACTGTCTGTCTCTGCAGCATTCCATCCCTGCTGTGGAGCTAAGGCAGCCATTCTTCCCTACTCACATGGGACCCATGAAGCTGCGTTCGTTCCACCGGCCCTCTCTGAAGAAGTACTCGTTCGGGGCCTTGTCCCAGCCAGGCCCCCACCCAGCCCAGCCCCTACTCAAACATATCAAGAAGAAGGCCAAGGTGATGTTTCAGCACTCATCTCATTCACCACCATGCTTGTCTCTGTTTTAACAGATGTCACCAGGAATGTGTTAATAACTCTGCTTGTGTGGGATTCATATTAAACTTCCCTTTTGGTTCCCGTAGATGCGAGAGCAGGAGCGCCAGGCTTCCGGTGGAGGAGACATGTTCTTCATGCGAACAGCTCAGGATCTGACCGGGAAAGACGGAGACCTGATTCTGGCAGAGTACAGCGAGGAATACCCTCCGCTTATCATGCAAGTCGGCATGGCAACCAAGATCAAGAACTACTACAAGAGGGTGAGTTGGTGCCGTCTGTTCATAATCAGTTCTCAACATTCTTAAAAGAATTCACTATGATCTGTAATCAACTTAAAACATTTCTGTTTTCCCGCAGAAACCAGGAAAGGACCCTGGAGCTCCGGACTGTAAGTATGGAGAGACTGTATACTGCCACACCTCACCTTTCCTGGGCTCCCTGCACCCTGGACAGCTGCTGCCGGTCAGTAACAACAACATTTACCAATAGTAGCCTGATTACCAAAGAGAAAATGTAGATATCTAATTGTAAATGTACTCCAGAAAATCCATGCCAATACTTAGTCTTTGTCTCTTTCAGGCTTTTGAGAACAACCTTTTCCGGGCACCTATCTACCTTCACAAGATGCCGGAGACGGATTTCCTGGTGCTGCGTACACGGCAGGGTTATTTCATCAGAGAGCTGGTGGACATCTTTGTTGTCGGCCAGCAGTGTCCCCTTTATGAGGTCCCCGGGCCCAACTCCAAACGAGCCAACACCCATATCAGAGACTTCCTGCAGGTATACCTTACAACATCTTTCAATAGACATGTGAGAATGAGCAAAGTTAATGAACGCATGCTCACGTACACTTAAATGTTCCTCTGTCTCTTCTGTTCAGGTGTTTATCTATCGCTTATTCTGGAAGAGTAAAGATCGTCCACGGAGAATCCGCATGGAGGATATCAAGAAAGCTTTCCCCTCACATTCAGAAAGTAGCATCCGGAAACGCCTCAAACTCTGTGCTGATTTCAAGCGTACAGGTAGATGGCAAACCCTTCCACAGCCCTATACTACTGTATAGTCCGGTGTTTGTCAGTAGTACAGTACACTGTCCTGAACTGAATGTCCTTACAACAATATAGTACTGCAGAAATATATTGCCTTTTTCTCACGACTGTAACGTTCTGACCATGTGATCTCAGGGAAGAGTTGAGGTGTAAGAGAGGGAGTTGTGTAGCGTGTGAACTCAGATGGTCTGCATTAATTTGACAGACAGGCGTCAGGAAAAAGAGAGGTCAACATATTACAGAGTTTACTGTGGAGGTAAGATGTGGTCTGAGGGAAAGCATTAAAAAGCTTCTATTCAGGGATCTGAAATTATATTCTTGTTAAAATATTTTACATTTTAAAAATTTTTGACATCGTTTTGATGACTCGGATCTAGCTAATATTAGCATTGCTTTCTATTTTCATTTAAACTGAATTGGATTAATACCCAAAATAACGCAAACGCAGCTTTTAAACCTACTTAGTGAGTGTTTTGGAAGAAACAACATTTCACTTTTATTGGAAATAGTTGTAGGTCCAATTGCATAGATCTGAAACACTGGCGAGTTAATTTAAACAAAACATGGCTGGAGCATAAAATGTTTTGCATCAATTGCTGCAAAGCATCCTAGACCAGACAAAATGCATTTTTTATGCATATTTACAAATGGGAGGTGGAGACACAATTGCTATCCACTTAACATCAAGCACTGAAATTCACTGGGTACTTATGGTACAATTTAATTCGATTTACCCTCCTCTTCCCCTCAGGGATGGACTCTAATTGGTGGGTTCTTAAGCCTGACTTCCGACTGCCAACTGAGGAAGAGATCAGGGCCATGGTATCTCCGGAGCAGTGCTGTGCCTACTACAGCATGCTGGTGGCAGAGCAGAGACTCAAAGTATGACTGGCAAGCTCATTGTGTATGTGCCCGCTGTTCTACCTGTTGTATACAATGCCATGACTGGTTTTCTGTTCTCCAGGATGCAGGATACGGTGAAAAGTCCTTCTTCGCCCCAGAAGAAGAAAACGAGGAAGACTTCCAGATGAAGATAGATGATGAGGTCCAGCTCAAGTCTTCTTCCTTTTAATTACTTTTTGATGAGCAAAACCTTCAATGCTGAATAAAAACCCTAATGTAACCGCCGTTCTCTGTGGTCCACCATAGGTCCGCACAGCTCCTTGGAACACGACTCGGGCCTTCATCGCCGCCATGAAGGGGAAGTGTCTGCTGGAGGTCATGGGGGTGGCTGACCCCACGGGCTGCGGCGAGGGATTCTCTTATGTCAAAGTGCCCAACAAGCCCACCCAGCAAAAGGTAATTACCCCCCCAGTGCTCTGAAACAGTTCTGCCATATTGGGGTCTCTAATTCAGTCCAGTCTTGTCTTTCTGTCGTAGTCCATGAAAATGAGACCAATGTCTTGTATGACCTTTCAGCTGTCGTGTGATTATTAATGAAGCCTGTTGTTTGTTTAGGCTCAGGATGACCGAGAGCCACAACCCGCTAAGAAGACCGTGACCGGGACAGACGCTGACCTGAGGAGACTGTCCCTCAAAAACGCCAAGCAACTGCTGCGCAAGTTCGGTGTTCCAGAAGAGGAGGTCATTTTTTGAGCGGCGTCGTTCATAATAGATTACATAACGTTTAATTTCCTAATTCATTCCGTCAGCCGTGAAGGTTCCATCAATCTGGTAAACCTCTGGGTTTCAGATAAAGAAACTGTCGCGTTGGGAGGTGATTGACGTGGTGAGGACCATGTCTACAGAGCAGGCTCGCTCTGGCGAGGGGCCCATGAGCAAGTTCGCCCGTGGTTCCCGATTCTCTGTAGCGGAACACCAGGAGCGCTATAAGGAGGAGTGCCAGAGGATCTTTGATCTCCAGAACAAGTGAAGCCTTCTTGTCCCTACTTTTCTAACTAACCCGTAAATTCACCAAACAGAATCCTGTACAGTAACTAACCTGTCAATTCACCAATCAGAATCCTGTACAGTAACTAACCCGTAAATTCACAAAACAGAATCCTGTACAATAACTGATGTTCTACCCGATGCTTGTTTCCAGAGTTTTGGAGTCTACCGAGGTCCTGTCAACAGACACAGACAGCAGCTCAGCGGAGGACAGTGACTTTGAGGAGATGGGAAAGAACATTGAGAACATGTTGCAGAACAAGAAGACCAGCTCCCAGCTGTCCAGAGAGCGGGAGGAGCAGGAGAGAAAGGAGCTGCAAAGGATGCTGATGGGAGAGGAGAGTGACCGAGACCACAAGGGACGCAAAGCACGCAAGGGCTTCTGTGAGTACCATACCAATGAGAATGAGGCTTTTTACACCACCATAGTGTTATCCGCACCCATAGTGTTACCCGCACCACCGTGGTGTTATCCGCACCCATAGTGTTACCCGCACCACCGTGGTGTTACCCGCACCCATAGTGTTACCCGCACCAACGTGGTGTTACCCGCACCCATAGTGTTACCTGCACCACCGTGGTGTTATCCGCACCCATAGTGTTACCCGCACCAACGTGGTGTTACCCGCACCCATAGTGTTACCCGCACCACCGTGGTGTTATCCGCACCCATAGTGTTACCCGCACCACCGTGGTGTTACCCGCACCACCGTGGTGTTACCCGCACCACCGTGGTGTTACCCGCACCCATAGTGTTACCCGCACCACCGTGGTGTTATCCGCACCCATAGTGTTACCCGCACCACCGTGGTGTTATCTTAGTTACCAGGTCAACAACATAGTGAGGATATAAATTTAATCTATGTCGTTATATAGTTTGAATAGAAAATAGTATTTACATATTATGTAAATGTTATTAAAGTGAAGCACATTTATTGTACTCTAAACACACTCCAAGTTTATGTGAATGTGCACTTGGCCACACATGAATTTTGGTCATTTTGTCTGTTTACAGGAGTTACTGTAACTCGTATCTCTGTCCCTGCAGCCAGTGCCTTGTCCACAGGTTCCCATAAAGATGACGACACGTCTTCGGTCACCAGCCTGAACTCATCCGCAACGGGACGCCGCCTCAAAATCTACCGCACGTTCAAGGATGAGGACGGCAAGGAGTACGTCCGCTGTGAGACGGTCCGCAAACCCTCTGTCATCGACGCCTACACCCGGATCAGAACCACCAAGGATGATGAGTTCATGTAAGTCCCTTTGATTCGCTCTGTGTCCGTCCATCTGTCCGTCCATGCCATGCATATGTCCACCCCATCACTAAGTCTGTTTGCCTCTACAGAAGGAAGTTTGCACTGTTTGACGAGCAGCACAGAGAAGAGATGAGGAAGGAGAGGAGGAGAATCCAGGAACAGCTGAGGAGGTTGAAGAGGAACCAGGAGAAGGACCGCTTCAAGGGCCCCCCAGAGAAGAAGGCCAAGAAGGTCAAAGAGAGGCCAGACCTCAAGGTAAAAGTAAGCTTGGCAGCCCATAATAATTCACCTTCAAGAATATCCTGTCCTTCTTCTCAATACCTGCTGTCTATTTATAACCTTCTGTTTCTCTAAAATAGGATTATTCTGTTGATAAACCTGACTTTTTCCCCCCTCGGGTCTTGTTATCAACAGCAGTAGTTTAGGTCAGCACTTTGTGCCAGTAGCCTGTGATGCAGTCACTTACAGATAACATTTCTATGTCAAGGCTTTTTCTGATTGTTAACTACATCTTTCTTTCTTTCTTCCTCCCCATTGCCCTAGCTGAAGTGCGGAGCTTGCGGTGCCATCGGGCACATGCGCACCAACAAGTTCTGCCCATTATACTATCAGACCAATGCCCCACCCTCCAACCCGGTTGCCATGACAGAGGAGCAAGAGGAGGAGTTGGAGAAGACAGTCATCCACAATGACAACGAGGAACTCATCAAGGTGGAAGGAACCAAGATAGTCCTGGGAAAGCAGCTCATTGAGAGGTACACAGACAGACCAGGGACAATAATGAAATCTGTGCCTTTACGCTTATACCACCACCACAGTTACCATTGTCTGACCACTGCAAAAAAATCTGATGGCACCAGATAACCTCCCTCAATGTCTGATGGCACCAGATAACCTCCCTCAATGTCTGATGGCACCAGATAACCTCCCTCAATGTCTGATATGGCCAGATAACCTCCCTCAATGTCTGATATGGCCAGATAACCTCCCTCAATGTCTGATATGGCCAGATAACCTCCCTCAATGTCTGATAGCGCCAGATATCCCGACCCTAAATGCAAAACCAGAGCCTAATTTCTAATCCCTTTCCACCCATATACAAATGGATGACAACGTGCTAAATAGAATAAAGGAATGATGGGAGCATGAAAAAAAGAGAAAATGTCCACATTTTTATATTTTAGGTATTGAATATTTAACTGCATTCAATAACAGACTAGGACTCATGTCAAACTGAAAAAGAGAACTTGTAAATTAAACATAAATACCACCCAATCATTGATGGTAATATTTGAAAGTATCAAATTAGATGTAACAAGATTTAAACAAAATATACTGGATCCCATTACATTGTTTGAACTAAATCATAAAATTCAGTATTCAAACAGAGGCTCGAACACTGTAGCCCTAAACTTAGAGAGACGTCTTTAAGGCTGTTGATGAGGGTAGGCTAGTTTTCTGAGATCTGAGACAAGGCTTAATCTCACACCCTATAAAGAAATGGTGACGCATGTTGGGGACGTGGATGCTATAAACCCCATGGGACAGATGATTACACCCTTCTACTGTACATAGGATTCAGTCAGAGGTATTATTTAAGGAAACAATTGCAGGATTGTCCGTTAAGGAGCCCATTAGAATTTTGTTCGGAGGCAACACCTTCAGATTCTGTTGTGGCCCGTCATTATGGGACAGTCGCTCCGACAAGTTGAAAACCACGGAATGGCGACGCGCAGCTTATTGATCGTAGGCAGATCTGTCCGTTATGCTCCGTCTGTCTAAATGATGTGCTGTGTTATGTTGTGCTGCAGTGTAACGGCCCTTTCCTCCTCTTCCAGTGCTGATGAGGTGCGCAGGAAGTCTCTAGTGCTGAAGTTCCCCAAACAGCAGCTTCCTCCCAAAAAGAAGAGACGCGTGGGAACCACCGTGCACTGTGACTACCTCAATGTGAGCTTGCTTCTCTAGCTGGATCTGTTGTGTAGGCCGGTCGGGGGTTGTAGGCTCTCTAACACTGTGACTGCTGTTTTTGTCATAACTCGCCATCGTTTTACAGAGGCCCAATAAATCCATCCACCGCCGACGCACTGACCCCATGGTGACCCTGTCCTCCGTCCTGGAGAGCATCATCAACGACATGCGGGATCACCCTAATGTAAGAGCCACGCGCGTCACCGCTTCCAGACACGCCGACTGCCTGTTCTCCTCCGCCCACCACACAGGCGTCATCCCCTGCCTCAAACTCACTTGTGTCGTCTTCCCGTCGCACAGACCTACCCCTTCCACACACCGGTCAACGCCAAGGTGGTGAAGGACTACTACAAGATCATCACTCGTCCCATGGATCTGCAGACACTACGGGAGAACGTGCGCAAGCGTATGTACCCGTCACGGGAGGAGTTCAGGGAGAACGTAGAGCTCATCGTCAAGAACAGCGCCACGTACAACGGTAAGGATATGAACTGCTTAGAGGCTTACGGCAAACTAAACCCCACTTGTTGCAAGCGTGAGAATGGCAAAATAAAATTACACGTGTTTGTTTATATTATGGGAACTGAAAGAGCACGTTAATGAGCTTTTCAAGTTATTACAATAGCACTTGGCTTTATTTCTGACAGTCAACAAGCAGCAAGGCCGATCTCTCCCTTCTACTGATTTTACGAGCATTCCAACCCACATGTCCTTTTCAGATTTTATTAGAAAAATATACTCTATTGCTTTTCCTTTAATCTGTGGCTTAGAGAAACACCTGATGTTGTTTTGAGTCAGTGTCAACATTCATTACAACAAAATGGACTGGATATATTTCATATAGATAGATATATAGAATACCACTCAAAAGTTTGGGCACGCTCATTCAAGGGCATTTCTTTGTGTACTATTTTCCATATTGTAGAATAATAGTAAAGACACCAAAACGATGAAATAACGCATATGCAATCATGTAGTAACCAACAAATTATTTAACACATAGCCACTTTGCCTTGATGACAGCTTTGCATACTCATGGCATTCCCTCAACCAGCTTCATGAGGTAGTTACCTGGAATGCTGTTCCAACAGTCTTGAAAGAGTTCCCAGAGAGCTCAGCACTTGTTGGCAGCTTTTCCTTCACTCTACAGTCCAACTGATCCCAAACCGTCTTAATTGGGTTGATGTCTGTTGATTGTGGAGGCCTGGTCATCATCACTCTCCACTGATCTAATGCCCATTTCTCCTGTTTCATGGCCCAAGCAAGTCACTTCTTGGTCTTTTCAGTTGTGGGTTCTTTGCAAAAATTTGATGCTGGGTCCTGTAACAACTGATGTTGATATGTGTAGCATTTATTTTAGCTGCAATCTGAGGTGGAGTTGCCAGTTTCTGAGGTTGATAACCAATGAACTTATCCTCTGCAGAAGAGGTTACTCTGGGTCTTCCGTTCCTGTAGTGGTCCTCATGAAGGCCAGGTCCATCTTTGTTCTTGGTTTTTGCAACTGAACTTGAAGAAATGTTCAAAGTTCTTGAAATTTTCCGTACTGACTGACCTTCATGCCTTAAAGTAATGATGGACTGTCATTTTGCTTTGCTTCTTAATCTGCTATTCTAGCACTAATACGGGCTACAACAATACAGACATAATGATGGTTTTCTGTATACCAACCCTACCTTGTCACAACACAAATGATTGATAACTGATGGAGCTGGTTGATAGAATGCAGAGTGTGTAATGCCTTCATCAAAGCAAAGGGGGGCTACTTTGAAGAATCTACTATATGAAACACTTTATTGGTAACATAAATGCATGTCATTTCATAGTTTTGATATCCTACAATGTGGAAAATTAGTAAAAAATAAGAAATGCCTTTGAATGACTGCCATGCTTATTACCAGTAGTGTAGATAAAATGTATCACCATGTCATGTTAGCAACAGCAAATTGTCAATACTGTCCGTATCAGGCGTATCCCTAGATTGATGTAGCGTGGGTGTCACGATTTTAAAGAATGACATATTTCGCTCTGACAAAACATCATGCAACTGATTGAGACTATCTGTTTTAGGTGCCAAACATCCGATAACCCAGGTGGCTCAGACTATGCTGGACCTTTGTGATGCCAAACTGAAAGAGGTAGGTGCCGTTGTTTACACTGATTCCAGGAGGGATTTAGACACCCCCAGTGTCTGTGCACAAGATATAGGGCTTGTTTCATTGTTGTGTGCAGAAGGAAGACAGGCTGGTGAGACTAGAGAAAGCCATCAACCCCCTGCTGGATGACGATGACCAGGTGGCCTTCTCTTTCATCCTGGACAACATCGTCACTCAGAAGATGATGGCCGTGCCAGACGTGAGTAGAAGTCCACCCTGTCATCAGGGCTGTGTCCTTTATTTATTTAGGATGGTGTGTTGCCACTGAGAGGAACAAAGGCTAGATTTTGATTTGAACAAAGTCATTTGGATTGTTTGGAAATACTCTACATAATTTTCTTGTAAGCGGATATCTGAATGGTGGATATTTTATAAACATGGTTGACTGGCAGGTATTCCAGACTGTCTCAAACCTTTTAAATGTACCTTAATTTATCAAGTATCAATGTACCAACTTTGATAATCCTGTCATAAGGTGCAGGATTTTTTCTTTTAGTACATTTCCACTGGCCTATTATAACTGTCCTTTCTCTCCCTTCAGTCTTGGCCATTCCACCATCCAGTCAACAAGAAGTTTGTTCCAGATTACTACAAAGTCATTGCCCAACCCATGGATCTGGAGAATGTCCGCAAGGTGAGATGGGGAAAGAGACTAATAGGGTTAACGTTGAAGAAAAATGTAAATACTCTAAAGTCAAAATGGATCAATGTTATATTTAGTTGATGGTTTAAGATATGGAATATAGAATGTTATCGTGTAATAGTGTTATTTAAGAGAATCGCCGTATAATCTGGTCCAACAGAACATATCCAAACACAAGTACCAGAACCGGGATGTGTTTCTGTTTGACGTCAGCCTGATCCACGCCAACAGTGTCAAGTACAATGGTCCAGACAGCCCTTACACCAAAACAGCCCTGGAGATAGTAAATGTTTGCAAGCAGACCCTTGCTGAGGTATGTGTATAATGAGTTACAGCGAAAGTGAGAAATTATTAAACGAATGAATCACTTAGATGACAAATCATGTGCATGGCTTCAAGGATAGTCTGATCACTTGTCTATCCCCGATGTATGTCCAGTATGATGAACACCTGACCCAGCTGGAGAAGGACATCTCCACTGCTAAAGAGGCTGCTCTGGATGCAGCAGATCTGGATGGCCTGGACCCCATGACTCCTGGAACATACACACCACAGGTAGCAGTCTTCACAGACAGACCACTTACAAGTTACGGAGAACAAGTTTGTTTGACCCACTGAGAGAAAATAAGCCTTCTCCAAATTGACAGGATTTTCATGGTTTTTCTTTATATCTGGAGATGGATTACCTGTTTCATGAAGAGACAAGCCAGATAATACCAATTGGGCCTCACATCCCCAAATTTCAGTTACAAATGAGCTCTCCCATGCTCCAGAAATGTTGAATGCCACTCCTTTCCAATCACCTGCTTTTATAACCTTTCTGCTGTAGTCTTTCCCTTCATATTACTAATCAACTTCATTCTAGTCTGTCTTTTCCTGGTAGGACCTCTATAGCCTCTACTGTGTCCCAATTTATTAGCTGGTTCTAAAGTCTCTTCACATTCCTTCCTACCCTGTGTTTTTCTCTTCTTTCCTTTCCTGTGTGTGTGTGTGTGTGTGTGTGTGTGTGTGTGTGTGTGTGTTGGGAAGCCTGCTGATGTGTTTGACAGCAGTGCCTCTGTGAGCCTGCACAGAGAGACCAGCCTGTTCTCTGAGGTTGAGGCGTCTCTATTGGCTGTCCCAGAGAAGAGGGGGGTGGGGCAGGTATGAATGGAGAACCTGGGAGTGCAACAAGTGTCTGTCTCCTCCAGAGACCACCGCCTTTCTAACTCCTCCCTCTCACCTCCGACCCCCCGTTCTTCTTGCACATACCTTGTCCTCCCCTTCCAGTTCCTCGCTTTCCAAAGTTTGCATGCTCCTCCTAACTCAGGACTGTTCTAAGATCCACATGTTCAAATTATGATGGTGCCCCTTCATAACACATTTAGTTCTTTGCATGTTTATTTGTGTTACTTTTTCCCTTCTTGTTTCATAGTAGCATTTTGTTAGCCATCAGGCATCATCACCAAACAAGTTTCCCACCAGTGTCCTTTCCCTCTCTGTCCCCCCTCCTCCACTGGCTCTCTGGCCATGTCACTCAACTTGTTTGTGTCTCCAGGGTCGTCATAGAAGACTGGGAGAGGAGGAGTCTGATGTGGACATTGAGGGCTTTGAGGAAGAGGATGACGGCAAGCCCAAGACACCAGCTCCTGTAAGAATATGAAGCATGATTACCTTTAGGGAGACATTAATATTTGGGACAGTTGTAGTTCAGTCAAATTTGTCCGGTTGATGATGATGACTCGGTTCCCAGGCTGAGGATGGTGAAGGAGACCTGGAGGATGAGGAGGATGAAGAGGAAATGCTGCTACCACCGCGCAGACGGCTCCAGGGCCACGAGGATGATGATTATGATGAGGACGAAGGATCCAGGCGGCCAGCCCAGGCCAGTGTGCTCTACCAGGACCTGCTCATGTCAGATGGAGAGGATGACGCCAGCGAAGAGGAAGGAGACAATCCATTCTCCTGTGAGTCTCACTGGGCAATACTGTGGCTTATGTTGGTGTAAATTATAGGTGTGGAGTTACTAGGGTGAGTTATTGTAGGTTTGTATAGTTTAGCCGGTAAGTATTATATTCTCATAAGCCATTTGCATTTTAGACATTTAGCTGATGTGATTATTCAGAGCGACTATATGTTATTGATTGAATACAGTGTTGTGCAAAAGTATTAGACCATCTGTGGAAATTGTTTAAAGCAATAAGAGTTCACACACACATTAGGGACACCTTATGGATGTTTTGAATTAGCTTTTATTTCTTACTCACCCTGAATCAGACAAATTGATGGACTCCATTTTTCTGTCTGTGTCGTTTGAAGAAAGTTGAGACAGAGCATATCATTAGTTTCTTGCCCTGTCCCCCCCGCAGCGATCCACCTGTCTGAGAGTGGGAGCGACTCCGACAGGGAGATGGAGGTGCGCCCCGCGCCTCCTCCCAGACCCCACCAAGAGACCGCCCGCATGGGCCTTGAGCAGGACGAGAGCATGATGTCATACGGGGAAGATGTGCCTGACGAAACTCACCTTGACGACAGCAATGTCAGGTACAAGATGAAGCCAGCAACGACCGCGATCTACACATTATGGACATGGTTTATTTGCATCAGTAACCACGTTTCCTTCTACAGATTTTGTGAGTGTAATCATATTCCAAAATAGTTCAGGCGTGATGGAAACACACTACAACTCTGGACTACAGTTTATTTGGATACAGATGAACATATGACCTGTACAGGGAGCACAGGGATGAGTAGGGTCCTACTTTCCATTAATTATGAAGGATGTTATTCTGGTGACATGATCGCTATTGCTTGGCTGCTGTTTGACTCCAAAATGATCTTGATCACTCTTAATAATCTCCTCACGTATCCTTGTGTAGTTTGGCTGTACTGCTCGGCTATAGAGAACAGGTGCCAAAACTAGAGTGGGCACGTTTTAAGCAGCAGCATCTGTAGCCAAATACATGTTAGAGGTTACAGTTGATTAAAATCAAAGTTCTGTCCTTTTGCGTGTACTAGGTCAGTGTTATAGTTATATAGTTTGCTTCTAGGCCTTCTAGGTTTGCGAGCCAGTAGCATGTATGATTAACTGAAACATTTGAAAAAGGTCAACACATTGCTGATTTAATGGACTGAATGCTCATCAATATCTCGTCCCCACTCCCCCAGCTA
Organism: Esox niger; assembly: GCA_016801105.1. Taxonomy (NCBI): domain Eukaryota; kingdom Metazoa; phylum Chordata; class Actinopteri; order Esociformes; family Esocidae; genus Esox; species Esox niger. The sequence goes on along the minus strand of JACXGJ010012157.1, from coordinate 1,825 downwards.
TCACACTTTGATTTTCCTAAACTTTTCAAAGAACCGGGAGAGCATATTTCCACAGGCAATATTAATAACCATGTCAGCACATTGACCAGAAACTATTTGGATGCCATGTGTAAACTAGTGGGATTAGAAACTAGCCTATGGTCAAATAGCTTTGCTAATAAAAGCGCCTGTTTCTGGTGCCATCCAGTATTAAGGACAGTAGGGATCCAAGAATGGTTGGTTGGAATTAATTTCTCTATTTAGTATTGTCTCAAGTATGCTTGCTGGGAGCAACGACTTGGCGTTGTTGGGCAGATGAAAAGGACTGATAGTGTATATAGCAACGGGGGTCTGTAAAATCAAAACAAATGCTGGTTACCACTTGGATGTAGTTGCCTGGTGCTTCAGTGCAGGGGTTCTAAAACCTCTCGTGAGGACCCCCCGGTCTCATTCTCCAAAGCTGGCAAATCTGAGTCAACTTGTCCACTAATTATCAAGCCTTCGGCTGCTTCATTCAGATCAGCTAGTTCATGGCCACAACTAAATTGTGAGGCGGCCAAGAGTCCCTGGGAGAGGTTGATGTACCACTGCATTACTGGGATACAAAAATAATTTTAGTGTTTTTGAGGGTCTGTGGCAAAAGGTGTATCAACCCCTGCACTATGCCAGAAAGCAATGCTTTTTATTCACACGTCTGTCTAGTGGAAACACCACTCATGGAATATTTTGAAGATTTTAGACACGTAGCTATGGTTTGGATCCACAGACACTCTACCCCTCCCTGTCTCTCCGTCCCATTTCACAGTTATGAGAGCTATGAGCCGGAGAGCCAGACCCAGACCTCCAGCATGGGCAATGGACAGGGCTATGGCATGAGTGAAGAGGAGGAGGAGGAAGATGAGGAAGAGGCATCTCGGAGAAGAGGTCCCAGTGTGCTGTCGCAGGTGCAGCTGAGTGAGGATGAGGAGGACAGTGAAGAGTTCAGGTCAATTGGAGGAGACAGTGACATGGACTCAGACAACTAGAGAAGTGTGTCTACACACACACACACATTCATAAACACTCAGAGATGCAAATGTTCTGTACAACAGACAGATGCACATCCATTGACACAAGCTCAGACTCGGTCAAGGGAAACGCCCAGGAACATCGTCAGAAATGTAACTCCCCTGTTGATAGTCAGACTTGTCTGCGTTCCAGTCATTACCACACCTATGGCGTCAAACTTCTGTGAGATCAATGTGGTACAGAATATTACTATATACAAGATAGACTGTTCAGATGACATTTGTGTTGATGCTTCTAATCATTGTGTTCTACTGGTTATGCTCTGTTCAATGTACTGCCTCGTGTGTGTGTGTGTGTGTGTGTGTGTGTGTGTGTGTGTGTGTGTCTTTTTTTAATAATTTTTTTTTACAAGAATGTACTTGAAAAGCCTTTTCTTTCATTGTTGTGAAGAGGTTTAGCAAAGACGTAGGTATCTGAAGTAATCTTTTTTACCATTACTTGTTTTCAGTGACAGCTTTTAGCTTTACCCTGCCTGTGAGACATGGTTGAGTGCTTGAGTGATAGAAAAATAATTTTGTTCCCCATCGAATGGTTGCAGCCCGGATTTTCAGACAATTAATGTTTCCAACACTTCTGTTACGATACTCAAAGGCGTTCGAGGAAATTGTAAATAAATGCTGTAAAGTCTATTGACATCTTTGTTTTTGTGGGTTGTAGTTGTCCTTTCATTCTGTGCAGCCATACATTGCACATCATCTGTACCCTCTTTAATGGTTCTGTTTATCAAATTGTGTGTGTGTGTGTGTGTGTGTGTGTGTGTGTGTGTGTGTGTGTGTGT
>JACXGJ010012156.1:0-18454 GCA_016801105.1 Esox niger | reverse complement strand
GGCGTGTGTGTGTGTGTGTGTGTGTGTGTGCGTGTGTGTGTGTGTGTGTGTGTGTGTGTGTGTGTGTGTGTGTGTGTGTGTGTGTGTGTGTGTGTTTGTGTGTGTTTGTGTGTGTGTGTGTGTGTGTGTGTGTGTGAGTCCCCTCCCCCTCTGTGCTAGCTGATGTTATCTCTGTGTGTGTGTTCTGTAGAAGGCTATAGCATCAAGCATGTTCCAATCCAAACCTACAGGTCTACTGTATAGTTGATTTTCTATTCTCATTCATTGATTGGCCAGAGGGTTCACCTGAGCTGGTTTAGTTTGTTATAGATCAATTTAACTAAATGGTTCTGTACTGACAGACCAGTTAAAAAATGGGGAGGAGTTGGGTTGTGGGAGGGGGAACACTGTCAATATGGCCCCTGTCCTTTAAATACATCTCTCCTTGCTTCTTGCCACATCTTACCACACCCAACAAACGCGAGTAAACATACCTACAAGTAGGCTTATCTGGAAACACGCTAAGTACAAATAGTTCTGGTACGTAGCAAGCAGTATAGTGCACACAGCTCAGATGTCCCATTCTAACCCCTAGGATCAAAATCAGAGGACTAAAACTAGAAGGATGTCTACCTGAATGAAAGAATAAAAATGGCAGAGCAGATATTTTTTCATCCCACTGCTGGCTTTCCTCTATCCCTGGATTGGAGACAACATGCTGCTGGAAGAGGTGTCGGAGGGCCAGTAGGGGGCACTCTTCCCCCAGTTCAAAGATAAAACCCCAGTAGCCCATTGCATTGAACAGATATTGCCCAATGGGGCAATCTTTATTACTAAAGATTCTGCAACACACATTGTTGAGGTAGGACTGTTAAACCCTGTCTGTTGGCAAAATGTCAAATCAGGACCTAATTTCATGGCCTCCTAATCATTGCTAGCTTTCAGTTGGCTCATTTAGTCCCTCAAGAATTGTGTAAAGTGCTATAGGTACTAAATGTGTGCAGTCAATAATGTATGAGAGTCGCTCTGGATAAGAGCATCAGCCAAATGACCAACATGTAAATGTAAAACGGAGGTGAAGAGACAGTTGACGGAAGGACAGGACAGAGGTGGAAGAAGTAAGGAGGAGCTTGAAGGATAGGCAAAAGGAGGTGACGGGAGTAAAGAGTAGAAGAGGTTTTCACCACATGACAAGTATGACTCACATGGCAAATGCAACACTCATACACACACACTAACTGACTCTCTGATTCATAGCTCATAGAGGCAGATTTGCTTCCGTGTATTCAGTGTCTCCGGCTGCTACAGAGTCAAAGCCGATGGAGTGTCGGAAATGTTCTCGGCATTGTTTTACAGCAACGAAATGCATCACGTTTGGCAAAGGTGTGTGTCTCAGAGCCTGTTTTTCATCCAAGTACTACTCCTGTGTCTACAAGTGATAAAAATCAAACCAAGTTGTGACGATATTTCAAATCTACTCAAAAAGGAATATTAGGCCTAACGATGAGTGGTCACAGTCTGTTGTGAAATGGTTGAACTCGTACACAACTGCTTTTTACTCCATGAACGAAACACTGCTAATGCGAGTTAATATATATTAAAGCAGGATATCGAATGGAGCTAAGGTATAAAAGTATATGCCTGGGTATATTTGAGCAATATGGCACGGGGGGATGTAGTGTATGACCAAAAAGAGAAAACGCACAATAGATCTCTTCATACAAATTTCAACAACAGCGCTGTTCAAATCATTGCTTCAAAAGATTACCAATCGCTTAAAAAACTGTGCTATATGTAGAGTAAGAAGTTCCAAACGTTTTTTTACCACCTAATACTCCACGCATTACCGTAAATAAAAATATGTCTAATCTACTGGATTAATGCTTCACCACAGATAGGTTTGAATCCATTCAATGTTTGGAAGCACGATAACCAGCAGTGTTGTTGAAAGCTGTATGAGGACAGTGAATAACCATTTTACTTCCCGACTGTTCACACTTAGATCTGCCCCTGCCCCGCGTTGGGGGACTCTGGTCTTCATAGTGCTCCAACCAGGAAATATTTTCCTGTGGGGGGGTCATTCCTTCATGGAACCGGCAACCGGCAGACCAAAGTGGCCCGGCCCAGATGAAAAGATAAATGGAGGTGGGACTTCAAGCGGGCTGTGTCGGATCTTGTATTGTCTGGATAAGCTTAGGAAGATTAACCTTGTTACATGCATTCACAACTAATGAGAATTACAAATAATGTACTCTGCCCCTTAAATGTGTTGGCTCTGTAGATCATACAGAATGTATGTAGCTCTGTGTGTGTATAATGTTTGCATAGAGGTGGAGATGGTAGTGTTCTCGGGAAGGCAATGGAATGGCATGGCCATGTGGACGTTCTAGGGAAGGTTATAGAGCAGGGGTCAGACAGATTACTTTCATGGACCCCCAAATGTTACCCCCCCTTTTAAAAGAGTATTTTAATGAGTTGTTCCTGGGTTCATAAAACATGCTTACATTTTGTGAGCTCTTCAATGACTACCAGTGCTAATCCTGCTTCTCTACACATTTTCCCATGAGGCTGAGAGATGTTGCCGTTTTAAACCAAATGTCTGCTACTCTACATGTTCTGCCATATTACACATAAACAGTACATTTTGGTTGGGGACCTTCTTACTTGTAGCCAAAAATGACAATTGAGTTGAGAACCCTAAGCATGTGTTCTGTATACCCATCAGCAATAAGGCCCTAACTACAACCATAGTGGGACGACCCAGTGAAAAGGCTTGCATATTAATGGTAAATATAGCTGTCAGTGGATAAGAAAGGAGTGGATTGTTCCTGATTTTACCAAACAGATGTACTGTAGGTATAGGTGGAGGATTGAAACCCCCTGATCTACAGCCAAACTATTCAATTCAGTTCCGGTTATGATTTTACCTGGTAGTTAATATCAACCACCAGGTGTCCCAGGTCTGAATCAGTCCTTTTTTAGACAGAGGGGATGAACACTGAAAGGGCTCCAGCCATGCTGAGTCTAGAGGCTGAAATGCCCCTGGTCTGAAATAAAATGTTTATGTGACCTTGGGAACAAATGACCTCATCAATATCTCCGCCTGCAAACATAATCTGTTACCTTCTGAAGGGTGCTCCAACGTCTCACACACACACACACACACACACACACACACACACACAGTCCCACAAGCAGGCAGCCATGCACACACACACACACACACACACGCAAGCAGGCAGCCAAGAACACACACACATGTAAGCAGGCGGCCATGCATACACACACACACACACACATGCAACCAAGTCGCCATGCACACACACACTCACACACACACACACACACACACAAACACACAAAATGAATATGCTATTCTGAAAGAAGCTATATGTACTGTATTGTGTTCCATGAAGGAAGGTGACATTGACTGTGATGCCCCCCAACAGTAAACACACACATATACACTCATGCACACACACACTGTTATGCATATACATTACACACAATAACACACATATGCTCACACTGATTATATTGCTGTTTATGGGAGATAAACACACTTGCATACAAGAGCCTAGTGTGACTGATTTTTCCCAAAGCCATGTTCCCTGTGACATGAAGTAAGATACATACATAAGTGTAACCTGGAAAGTGTGTCCAACAGAAGAGCTTACGTAGTTCCAAAATATGTATTGCAAATACACAAGTATATTGAATATTTAGTAAGTATTGACCTTTAAAGTCCATGATGATGCATAATGTGATTTAAAAAATCCCAGTTTGGAATTACTAAAGTAATACTCTACTCATATAAAACAATATTGTGAAAGATAGTCATGTTCATGCTATCCTCTTGGGCAAGTTAAAAGACAGACATTCCAAGGTAATTTTATTTCATAGAGATAAAACACTGAAAAACATTGTGACTTCTGCACTGTCACATATATAAGTACTGCTAACAAAATCAATAATGTTTTTTGTTGATTGACAAATGTATACTCCTTGAATTAAAACTTGTAAAAAACAAGGGATATGGTACCCATAACAGAAGCCCCAAAACATTTAGAAAAGGGAACCCTTCCCCCCAACGATTTACCCAGACAAAATCCCCAGCCCAGCCGCTTCTTCCATCTCCTTCTAAAGAAGGATTGCGCTATGCATAATGAGATAATGACTATGAAGTGACTTCTCAAGGCGGATAGGGGACATAAACACGGCCCCAGTAGAATAGGGGTGGCAATCCTCACACTCCATTCTAAGCCAGCTGAACAACACAGGGGGCGTCATCACGCCAGAACGCAGATATCTTCAGATCAGTTGTAAAGTTGTAGTAATAAGTTTGGGAGAGCCAATCCTACCTAGAATTTGGACATAGAAAGATCATTGTTATCTATTCTATGTGATTAATAGTTTTGGATAAATGGACTGATGGTACGTATTCGTAACATTTACTCCGGGCATGAATATAGGGATATTGTAGAATACGTTTAGCAATTGCGGGATGAAACCATCAGCTGTAGCAAGGAAATGGGGCACCAGTGATTTTTGAGGGGGCCCTGGGCCTTATCTTATTAGTGGTGCACACATGTATTTATTCATTGTTCATCCTCTTCAAAGCAGTAATTACATGTATGTATTTATACATTATCATGTTACTAATTGAATAGGCCTTTTTTTTTAAATTACTCAAAGGAGATATCCTAATTTCTTCTTAGCTTGTGGAAGTTAACTGATTTTTCAGCAACACCAGCATACATTCAAACCAACTACTGCACTCACTATATTCACTTTTAACTTGATTTGTAGGTAGATGGCACATTCAGTGCTTGTTTTCACACTTAAACAGTTAGTGAACAGAATGTGAGCAACCAGGAAATGACCAAGGGATTTTGTTTGCCCCCCACCTACCATTGTTTGTTTCAGGAGAGTTGATTGCTTGTCTCAACAACATTGATGTAAGTGAGGGAGGTTTGTGTGCAACCAAAAAAATGGTAAATACATTTTGTTCAGCGTTATCACACTTTGACTGGAGATATTTTATGGAAATGTTCAGATATTTGCAATGCAAAAATCTACATAGTGCCCCTTTAATGACATTTCACCATATACAATCTCACCCAGATGCCATAGCAGTCCAACCAACAGAACTAACTGACCTTTAACTGAGGGTTATTAAAGGTAAAATAGGGGCCCTGTGGGTAAAAGTTTGGGAACCCCAATCTACTCTATGGTTGCTTTATATTGCCTCCTCGTTAATTAGTTGTTTCCCCAGTTGCTACAATACAAGGGCTTCGGGTATGTTAGGACCAGGGGTCGTGGGAGAATATCACTTAAGTCAATAAAATGTGTAGTAAGATAAATTGTCATTGAAAATAAAAGGCACTTTGAAATAGAATTGGAATGTCAATTAATTTCCCTGGGTTGTGACAGATCTAAGACTGGGCTCAACCACAGTACATGGTAAATAAAATGAGCGTGAACATACATAATCACGAAACCCATTCAAAAACCCATTCAGTGTGTATGACTGCCAGTGACAGTAACTTGTCACTCGGCTACGCGGTCAATTTGCTATGCTGAAAAGGAAACATCGTGTATTACACATAAGCCTAATTCAATATTTAATAATAGCTCAAAGAAAACACTAATTGTGAGTAGCGGAGTGTTTACAACAGTGTGCAACTTCTGCTGTGCCGCTGAAATCGCACTAGCTGACTGTTTTCTGTTTGACTGTGTCTCTCCAGAACTAGGAGGAAAGCGTGAGTTGACCGTTTCAAGCTCCCCCTAGCTGAATTGATTCTACTATGGGGCCGCTCGAAACCCAACGCCGTACGACGGGGGCCTGCAATGTTAAGTCATTTTATTCTTTACCCGTTTAAACTCATAAAACTCGTTAAAGTATGAATTATTCGTTTTCTTTAACATTTATTATACACTTTCAAATACTCAAAAATACAGTTGAGCCGTCAATGTTTACGAAATAAGGCTTAGCTACAATAAGAATCCCCTGTTCTCGTATATAGTATATCCCACAATTTATTCCAGGCAAAGACTGACAGTTTTTTGGGTCACAGAACGGCTGTTGAAGTCACCGGTTCACTCCCCCACCCCCACCCCCTTCCTCCCCCCGCAAGAATAAGGAATTAGTACATTTTAAAGATACGAAAATGTTAGCGGACTAGGACAAAAGTACAGTATGTTGACATTTTACTACTGATGCTTTGGAACAACCCAACAAGGAATTACATTTATTTTGACATTTTTAGAGGAAGGATTTTAAGGTTTTCTTTTATGTGTTTTAATGTACATGTACCTTTCATACTATTTACCGTTTGTGAAGATGCAGGTCTGCATGTATCAAAAAGAAGGACTTAATACAGATTTCATGTAAATTTTCAGCTTTAACTATGATTGTTTTTTCTCTAGAATAAAAAGTGAAAGACAAAAAAAGTTTGACTGCATTAACAATAATTAGTTTATTAACAATAATTGTTTTACATATACATTCATAATTATTGTTAATAAATGAAAAAGTCATTCTCCCTTTCTGAAAGGGTATCCAGCCCAGGCATTTCCAAATTTGTAACATATTGTGCGAGTTCTGCAGGACATAACATATCATACCAAATGGATGACACAGTAAGCAATTTTCAGGGACCTGTTTTGGCTTGTTAACTTTGAAAACTACTGTCTGAAATTAAAGAAAAAAGTTATATTGCATCATTTTAGTGGGAATAGACAGTGACACCTCCCAGCTAGGGTTTTTTAATATTTATTTAAGTTTTGTGCAGTTGGATTTTCATTTGTGTGTGAATTAAAACAATACAATGAAGGGCCAACGTATTTAGATTACATCATTGTCATGACAACTATTTAATTTGAATAACATAATATGTAAATAAAATTTTAGAGTCACACTAGCAACGAGAAACTTGTACTCTGCCGTAAAGCAAAACACATGCACAGGTTGTGCTTTAGCGAGACCCCTGACATGGAAGGCAAATAAACTCATTGACAATGTTGTTTACCTGCTAACATGCCGCTCTTTGTCAAACAAGTCCTGTTGGTAGTTATAATGGAATTCTTCAAATGCCAGAGTGAGATGTTTGAAATTCCCTTCCCAATTATTTTTTTGAATGTCTCATTCTGTTGATGTTTAAGGCTTCTTATGTCAGCCATCATCTGTCAGGAGAGCGTCCCACGTTACCTCAGAAGGCCACGTGGTAACAACTGCAATTATCACCCGTGTTCATTATTAAGAAAATGTATCTGGGATGCAAAGTTTTTTTCATGAAATTAACACTTAGCATAAAAATGCTCTTAGTGCAGTTTTAATGTAAATATCACATATGGGAGTTCTCTTGTGGATGATGATGACGTCTCTGATTATGTTGCTCATTATGCTGCATTGTTATGGGTGTTGTCAGGGTGTGTTGTTGCTCGTTATGCTGCATTGTTATGGGTTTAGTCAGCGTGTGTTGTTGCTCATTATGCTGTATTGTTATGGGTTTAGTCAGGGTGTGTTGTTGCTCGTTATGCTGCATTGTTATGGGTTTAGTCAGGGTGTGTTGTTGCTCATTATGCTGTATTGTTATGGGTTTAGTCAGGGTGTGTTGTTGCTCATTATGCTGTATTGTTATGGGTTTAGTCAGGGTGTGTTGTTGCTCATTATGCTGCATTGTTATGGGTTTAGTCAGGGTGTGTTGTTGCTCATTATGCTGCATTGTTATGGGTTTAGTCAGGGTGTGTTGTTGCTCATTATACTGTATTGTTATGGGTTTAGTCAGGGTGTGTTGTTGCTCATTATGCTGTATTGTTATGGGTTTAGTCACCGTGTGTTGTTGCTCATTATGCTGTATTGTTATGGGTTTAGTCAGGGTGTGTTGTTGCTCACGTTTTCCTCCTGACCCATAATAATCTATATGCCCTTATAATCTCTGTCACATTTTGACAAACAGAAATCATTGAAACAGAACAGACATTAGTTGTTTGTTTAACCCCTCAGAATAGAACCTAATGGAGTAGAGCAGGCCAGTATTGGTGTCTGTTATGTCCGCGGAAGCTACGGTACTGTCCAACAGCCCGAATGGATCCATTATGGTTAACACCGGATTAAAATCACCCCTTACTGTGTGTGTCTATGTTAGCAAACGCCCTGTTAGCTAATGGGGATCATATGTGGAGTCAGCACAGAAACAATAAACAATTTACCCTCCCCGATCCCACCCACACCACACACATGCACGTGCACGCGCACGTACAACCCGTCCCCGGCCTCAAACCCTTCTTGTCAGCGAGTTAAACGCAACTCCTTTGGGAGGTGGAGTATAGTACTGCCACCACGTGTGTTAGAGATAGGAGGGAGAGGGGAGGGTTAAGGAGATGAGGGGTGGAGAAGAGAGGAGGGTGTAAGAGGGAGAGGGGGGAGGAGAATGTAGGTGGGGGTGGAAGGAGAGGTGTGAGGGCGGGGGAGGAGTTGTGGTGGAGCAGGGAGAAGTGAGTGGAAGAGGGAAAGGTGAGGTAGATAGAAGTGGGAGAAAGGAGGGGGAGGAAGGAGAGGGGAGAAGGGGCAGAGAGAAAGCAAGAATTAAGGAAAAAAGGGAGAGCAGGAGGTAAGGAGACTGCAGAGAGGAACAGCGGTAGAGAATGAGAAAGACAGAGAGAAAAGAAAGACAGGGAGAGAGAAAAGAAAGACAGGGAGAGAGAAAAGAAAGACAGGGAGAGAGAAAAGAAAGACAGGGAGAGAGAAAAGAAAGACAGACAGACAGAGAGAGAGAGAGAGAGAGAGGTTTAGAGGCCCACAGAGGGGTAGAGAGGCCCAGTAGTTTTGGCCAAGGGGCGAGACTGTCAACAACATGTATTAAAAGCCCCCAGACAACACACTCCAAATATATAAAGACCAAAAACGGGGGCTTGGTGCGTGTCTCTCTCTCTCTGTGTGTGTATGTGTGTGTGCATAACATGGTATGTAACACCTACAACTGAAATAAGACAAGAATTAATGCCAGGCAGAGCTGAACACATCTCTACAGAGAGGAGTAGAGGGAGAAGGAGAGAGAGAGGGGGAGGGGAGGAAAGAGATTTGGATGGGGGATGGGATAGAGAGTATTATTAATGCACTGTCAACAAGCAAACCTGGGAAAGAACTTACTTGGTAATTTGACCCAAAACCTTTCTGCAGATTTGATTAGAATTAATTGATTTGAGGAATAAAGCAATATGAAGACATTACCCTATAATGATTGCAGTAAGAGTTTCATTATATTCAGCTGAAATGTTTTAGAAGAATAATTTAAAAGCAGAGAACATCTGTGCGCTGTGTGTAGCAGCAGTTTACACCACTGTCTGTGTTCTTTTAATGAAAAAAACTCGGCCTTCTGTGTGTCTGTGTGTGCCGGGATGCGTGCACGTGCACGCGCCTCTATTAAACCCTTCTTTAAGGGGACATGCAATCTGGATCCTATTTAACGTCCCTGGACCACATGCTTTTATTCCAGAGATCTTAGGTTAGACGCACACCACTACTCCAACTGTTTAAAGGTTTACCGTCTTTCACACGCACTATCGACATTTTGCTGATTTTGAACCTTGACATTTGCACCCCGGATCTTGCAGGCTTGCGTGTGAGACTGCGTGCCTGTCTGTATGATATGACTGTAGGGAGAAACAGGGTGAGATAGGGTGTAGACCGCTCCATAAGCCCAGGCTGACCTCTTTACACACACACCCATTCAAACATAAATGTATGCACACATACACACACATATATGCTCACACACTCCTCTTCCTACCACTGTTATTTGACCCGTCTCATCCCTTATTTCCTTTCTAGCTGACAATATTTAGAAAATGGATTATATTAAGTTTATCTCCTTTGACTTTCTATTCCTGCTTACAATTACATTCAAACAAATTTTGTTTGTTTTGCTATTTTAGTTTGTGTAAATATTGTTGACCACTATGTTCTGGTGTCGACCACTATGTTCTGACATATAATAACACGGTAATAAGCAGGTAATCAGCAAGGGCTCTGCAATTAGGGTGCATATATAGTGCAGGAACACATCTAATAACATGGTAATAAGCAGGTAATCAGCAAGGGCTCTGCAATTAGGGTGCATATATGGTGCAGGAACACATCTAATAACATGGTAATAAGCAGGTAATCAGCAAGGGCTCTGCAATCAGGGTGTATATATGGTTCAGGAACACATCTAATAACATGGTAATAAGCAGGTAATCAGCAAGGGCTCTGCAATCAGGGTGTATATATATGGTGCAGGAACACATCTAATAACATGGTAATAAACAGGTAATCAGCAAGGGCTCTGCAATCAGGGTGTATATATGGTGCAGGAACACATCTAATATCATGGTAATAAGCAGGTAATCAACAAGGGCTCTGCAATCAGGGTGCATATATGGTGCAGGAACACATCTAATAACATGGTAATAAGCAGGTAATCAGCAAGGACTCTGCAATCAGGGTGTATATATATGGTGCAGGAACACATCTAATATCATGGTAATAAGCAGGTAATCAACAAGGGCTCTGCAATCAGGGTGTATATATGGTGCAGGAACACATCTAATAACATGGTAATAAGCAGGTAATCAGCAAGCGCTCTGCAATCAGGGTGTATATATGGTGCAGGAACACATTGTTGCATAGCACTTTCAACTGATAGACTGCTCTGTGAGTAAGTACCCCCCTAAAAAGTGTACATTAATTTTAACACTTCTGACACATTAAGGTACATACTGTAATACATACTGTAATAAATAGGATGATTAAATGCAGTAAAAAACGGAAATTAAAAACACACAGGTACAAACATCTCTGGCCTCAATCAATGTCAAAGTGCATGTGTCAACTGTCAGAAAGAGACTGCAAAAATCTTGAACATTGGAGGTCAGAAAACCAGAGGCCTCTGATATGAACAATTACAAATGCCTGACTCAAGTTTGTCAGAAAACACCTGGGTACAGAACAACTCATCAAAGTACAGTAGATGGACTTGTCAAAGGCGGAGATGTTTGGACATAATGCTAGGCGACAACTTACTCCCTTTGAACATAAGGAATGCATACCAATTGTAAAGTATGGTGGCGCATGACATAATGATTTGGGGCTGCTTTGCTGCACCAGGTTCTGTCCAGCTTATCACGGAGTCAATAAGGATTTCTATATGGTACCAGAGAATACCTGAGAATGTGAGGCCATCTGTCAAAAAGCTGAACCGTAAAAGCAGCTTGCCATTGGACAATGATCCAAAACATTTGAATGGCTGAGTCAAAAGCCCAGCTCATAATTCTGAAGAAATATTAAAAGGAGCTTGAGGCAAATCATACATGTAAAAACACTATCCTAAAATTTCACACAGTTGAAGCAACACTAAAAGGAAAAGTGGGCAAAAATTGTAAGAGGCTGACTGAAAAGCATTTTCAGGAAATGCCAATATGAGCTTGTTTCTGCTGGGGGGGGGGGCAACACTAGCTTTTAAATCTATGGGTGTATGTATTTATCGTAGGCTAGGAAATTGCATTTCTACCCATTGTTCTTAAATGATTACAAAGTGTATTTCTTTCAGTGATATTTGTTAAGTGAGTTACATTCTACTGTCAAGTGTTGACATTAAGATATAATATCCATGCTGTTATTTTGATTAATCTGGGGTGTACTCCCTAGCACAGTGGCTGTTTGTCGTTTGCACAAATAGTATATGAGGGTGGAGAAAAAATTGTGAATTAATAAATAAAAGAGAGACACGAAAAAAGGAGAGGCATGCAAAGGACAGGAGACACAGAAAGGGACAGAGAGGGAGGAGTGCAAAGGAGAGAGAAGGCATGAGAGGCCTCATGACACAGTGGTAGAGGTTGTCTGTGTTTTTTCCTACAGAGTGAAAATAGGGGCATAGAGAAACCAGGCGGTATGATCTGTAGAGAGATTACATTCCTGTGGAAATAGGAAGTATTCATACAGAACAAAGATTAGAGAGACAGGCGCAGGTAAACCTAACTGACTGGTCCTAGGTCAGACCCTTGTTCAGTCCAGTTAATGGGACATTAGAGGAAAGTTAAAATGTGAGGTAGGGTAATCTGATCCTACATCTGTAGTGAGAGGAAACTATCAGGTATCCGGAAGTGTGTTGAGAATCAAGATGGTTTACCACATTGGTTTAAGATGTTACTGAAACCACCCCTTAGCTACAAACTAGGACACACCATAGATACACTAATGTCAGAGCCCAGTCCCATCAACTTTTTTTCTTGGCACAGGATTGAAAAGGGTCTCAAGTCTTTACGATGAAGCAATCTATAGGAATCGAGTAAATACTGATCCAGAAATCCAATAAACAGCGTAATTGGTGAGTCAAACAAGCGTATTCAATTAGCGATGAAACATGTGAATGTAAAACTCTGAGAGCTCCTCGTTTGGAGTGATTGAAAATACAGGTCTGGCTTGATTGAACACAACCTGTTTGGAGTGTATGTGAGATGTGTGTGCATACATTAGGCTGAATACCTCAGAATTCCAGGGTGTTGAGGTATAATTACCTTAAACCTTATGATCAAGCCTGCCCTATCAGCAACACACACACACACACACCTGCACTTCCTCAACAGTCTGTGTGTGTTCTGAGAGGTCTTTGGGCTCAGACTGATCGATACTGATGCTATGATGAGACAGTGATAGAGTTTGCGGTCTTGAGCTGAGTAGAAACATTCTCTCCTCCATCTCCCACACTCTCCCTGTCTTCCTCTCTCTTTCTTCCTCTTTCCCCCGTCTTCCTACCTCACCCTGTCTTCCTCTCTCTCCCCATGGAGCATCTCTGCCTAGACTGTGCTTTGTGTGCCCTAGCTCCGTGCTCTCTATTGCTTCTTTCTCCTCCTTTCTCTAGTAGTGTCTGTGTCTGTGCGTGTGTGTGTGTGTGTATGTGTAGTTTGTAATGTGTGTGTGTCCTGTAGAAAACAGTGGAGGAGGCAAACCCCAAGATTCAAGACGCATGCACCAGACACACACACAGTCAGTGTGTCCTTTCTATAGTTGAGCAGCATAAAAACAGAACACATCACTCCTGCAAGCACACACACAAAAAATGTGCACTGCACCGCCACTCACGCGCGCACACACACATACACATTCTTAAAGGGACAGAACGCACATACGCACACACACACACACACACACACACACACACACACACACACACACACGTACATTCTTAAAGGGACAGAACAGACACATCCCACAACTGAAAGACATCAAAACCACCCTGGTATGAACATACCCTCACACAGGGCTATTCCGTCACCCAACACACGAAGCTATTCCCTCACCGAACACACACAGCTATTCCTTCACCCAACATATTGAGCTATATCCTCACCCAACACACAGACCTATTCTGTCAACCAATACACAGAGCTATTGCCTCACCCCACACAGAGCTACACCCTCACCAAACACATGGTTCAACAGTATTCCTAAACACAACACACATAGCTACATCTAAACACCCAAAGCATCTCATAAACACAACATACAGAGCTAATCATACATGCATTACAGATGTTATATACCACACATGGCTAAAATACAATGAACAGAGAACACTAGTGGTGGGACAATGATGTAGTGACAAAACATCCCAAATTGTGGGTAAACTGTAAAAAAGCTGTGCTAACTGTGTGTACACTCCACTGTACAACTGATGACATTGATGATTGAGTTATGTTTGTGCAGTGATAGAACCCTATACACACTATCGTCTCTAAACCCAGGTATAAAGAACATAGACCAGACCATCTTGATTTATTTTGTCAGATAAACAAAAACATGGTCTCCGTCCCTTTAAGAAGCCCCCACCCTTCCAAAACAGGGGGAGTGTGAGTAGAATCCTGGAACAGCGATTGAAAAAAAAAAAAGATCCACCAACAGACGGTTTCAAGCTCCCCAACGGCAGCAGCCCCTGCTCAGATAGGCAATGTTGAGGATGGATGTAGCCTGCTAGAAAAAAAGACACCGGGGCACAGAGACAGAGAGAGAGAGAGAGACAGAGAGTGAGAGTGTGAGAGAGAAACAGAGAGAACACTACTGCTGGGTAGCTATGGAGATTGTACGTGGTGGTTTCCTTTGACAGGTGTCGGAACTGGACTAAATAAAAAGTATCGAAACCAGCTTCAATGATGTACGCCAAGGGGAAAGGTGCTGTTGTTCCCTCCGATAACCAAGCAAGAGAAAAGTAAGTGGGAACAGTGCACTGTCACAACAAGGATAGAGACACCATGGCTTAACTGGGTATACTCTGTTTCTCCAATGCTCATATGAATTCGATTGTCATTGAAAGCCTGCAGATATGAAGCTCTCTCTACGTTATTTTCTGGTTATGTTGATGTGAGTCTTGCAGCCCTCCCTGCTAGCAATCAGTTGTTGGGGGGGTGATTGCTAGCATAGCCAGCTAGGTCGCTAAGCACCAAGCTAGCCATTCGTACTTGTTTTATTCTAATCTAGAACAATAATGAATGTTCACGTTATGTATGATACTGTAGATATTATACTGTACATTTTTAAGATCATTGTTCGGGTTCAAATTATTTGTGCAATATGTTGCATTTTAATATTGGGTACTAAATTGAGAACCTCTCTCGACATCTCTGGGTATTGGGAACAATGCATTTAGGAAGATGCTTGTTATACCTTTAGGAAGCCTATGGCTATAGCTAGTTCATGCTACGTTTATGTAACCGACTGATACTTATTACAAAGTGTAAACCAGAATTGGTTTCAATGTAAAAGTGTTCAACCTTTCAAGAAGTAACTCTTCGAACTCACTCGCCACATTTTATCCATGTCTGTATCTTCACGCGAGCTGCTGCTAGGTAAGCTACGGGAGCTAACTAGCGGCAAGTATGACAACTTTGGGGCAGAACAGTTTGTGTAGCCTATTAGAAGGAGTAAAATATATGTACTTTATAAAACAAGGTTTGCCCTCATTCAAAACTGCCCACTATGCTGCATGCGCATTTAGAAGAATTGTTTATATATAAGCTAGGCTAAAGCTAACTCGGATAGCGGTAGCTTACCTATCCCTTTGTCTGCTAGCTACGGATGCCGTTTTGTCTGTAAAAAGGATGCTGGTCCGCTTGTTTTAGTAACTGAGTGTTACTGCTTTAGTAACTTTATCTTCTTTGCGCTGGTCTACCGTAATGTTGTATTTCTTTCTTAACCATGTTTGTCCTAACATGTCTTGTTCTTTTGGTTTGTAAAGGGATTTCTAATTTAATGTGATGACATGTACACTCAGATAGGCCCACCCATAATTATTTTCGGTGAACAATGCAACTATTAGCTTTATTCAAACTGTTTTGTTTGAAATTCACTGACAAGTTGTATATTAAACTTTTGATTTAAGCAGGAACCTTGGTATTTATATGCTCTGTTTTCCCCACACTTGCCGTCAATGTTTCAATTAAAGCTACTCTATGCCTAATAGTAAATATATTATCAAAGCATTTGTCTGTTACTTTTGTTTGTGTGCCTTATGCAAGCATCCCTCTCTAAGATACAGACACATTTATTTTATGAACTATAGCTTGGCTCAGAAAGCAACATTAAAACAAGTTTGCTTGCAAACTTTTATTCAATTCCTCCCTTCCATTCTGTCCATCGGTAACATCTACTGCCTTCACTCTTTTCTTCTCGTTCCTTCCTCTCTGTTCTCCCTCCCTTTATTCCAAGTCCTCATCCTTCTCTTCTGTCTTGAATTATTGAGTGTGAGAGTGAAGCGGTCGCTCTCTGCTGTGAGTTGGAGCAGGGTGCGCGCGGGTGTGTGTATTGCTGTGTTTCAGGTCACTCTCGTCTGGAGCAGTGTGTGTGTGTGTTCGTTTTTCTATGTGTGTGTTGGGGGACTGGCCATCCATGTGTAAAGAGGGGTTTTGTCTGCAGGCAGGATGTCAGGTGTACTGGTGGCATACACCATAGGGAGGTGTGTGTGTGTGTGTGTGTGTGTGTGTGTGTGTGTGTGTGTGTGTGTGTGTGTGTGTGTGTGTGTGTGACAATGGACAGACATGAAGACAGGGGCCTACATAGAAACATAGGTTAAATGAGCTCTAGAAATCTGTCCCTATGCAGGCTGAAGGCATGTGTTCATGGGCAAAGACACTATCTGCTCATCACATCTCCCCAGTGTTGTAGCTCAACAAACTCTTCTCTGCTCTTTAGCTTAAATAATGCAGTGGACCAGGTGCTCATAGCCCCCCCTGATCTCACACACACACACACATGCACGCGCGCCTTGCCTCAGATACAAATGTCATCAATGCCCTCGTGGGGGAGATCAGTATAGGCACAGCTTCTTGTAAATGGCCTGTGTGCGCGTGTGTGTGTGTGTGCGCGCATGTTAGTAATTTGTGTCTTCATAACAGCAGACTCAGAGCACTTACTGACCTGGAAATCACTGCCCCGCGCCCCGGTCAAATCACAGCCCCAAATCACCGTATTCCTTGGTCAATGGTGTGTCATCGGTGTGATGGGATCCCTGATCTCTGCCATGTATTACCCTGCCCTAGGAGACAGAACAGTCTGTTCTTCTAGTAGTTTTCTGTAATTCCATCCACATCGTAATAAATCCATAGAAAAAATTATAGGAATTTAACAGCCTCCTTGTCTCTTCCAGGTTAGCATTGTATGTATATGAGTACTTGCTGCACGTAGGAGCACAGAAGTCTGCACAGACCTTCTTGTCAGAGGTAAGACATGCATGCCCCTTTCTGTCAGAGGATGTCATTCTTTCTGATGCTCTCCAGCTTTTTTCTAGGCAGGAAGGGTAAAGGCGTTGGGTTGGACGGAGGGAAGAGAAAGATGAAGGATGAGAGTCGAGGTAGTTGACTGAAGAAAGACTGATACAGAGGTAGAGAGGTGGACAGAAAAGGGGACACTAGGGCATACAGAGAGACAAACAGACCGACTTGATTAGAGAAAGAGAGCCAGGCTGACATAGAAGAGAGACTGACATAAAAGGGAGAGCCAGACTAGAGGTAGATGAAGAGAGCATCAAGATTGACCGGCAAAGATTGTGTTTTTAACCTGTAGACTCACACAAATAATCCTCTTCTCACCACACACACACACACACACAAACACATTTCTACTTGGTGAGGGCTGTAAAATGTAGAACCAAAAACACAGTTAAGATATTAAAATGAGCACATACACATTTCTTATTCCATTCTTGTGGGACATGGAGAAATATGATTTTTCCCAAATCTTAATCCTAACTATGACCTCGAACAACCTAACCTTTATGCCAAAACATTGCTCAACCCTAAATCTAACACCGAAGATGGACACAACCTCTTCCTAGTGGGGGGACCACCTAAAAAACACTTTGTTAGGATTGAATTGTGTGGTTTTACTATCTTTGTGTGTGATTTCTGGTCGGCACATGTATAGTAAAACCAGGACCACACACACATTACTACTGACTTTGGAGCTAGACATCATGTTGAAGCTTCTGAGTCTTACATTCATTTAAGGTCTCTCACTCCGTTTCAGATACGATGGGAAAAGAATATTACATTAGGGGAGCCTCCAGGATTCCTACACTCATGGTGGTGGTGAGTCAGGGCGTGTGTTTGTGTGTATGCTCCTCCATCTAGGCTGTACCATTCACATTAGGATGTTTGTTTCTGGTATAGCAAATGACTGATATAAATTGGCTCAACGGGCGCTCCTTAATATGAGCCCTTGAACACCCGTTGCAGTGTATTCTGGGATTTGTACTGCGCAGCGCCGGACAGAAGGGAGAACTGTGAACACTCCAGCGAAGCCAAGGCCTTCCATGACTATGTAAGTTTCTGGGGTATGTGTGCGTGCATGTGTGTGTGCTAACAATACATCTGCTTTTACGTGTTGTCATTACAGGTTAGGGTTAGGTGTTATGGCATGATTAAGTTTAGGCATAAAGAATAGGTTAGGTTATTCAGGTTAAGATTAGGGATCGGGAACATGGATTTCTGGTTTTCTAGTCCCCACAAAGACACAAAACCAAACATTTGCATGTGTGTGTTTAAGCCTGTCTCTTCCGTCTGGCCTAAGTGTGTGTGTGTGTGTTTTGTGTGTGCGTGTATGTGTGTTGCTGTGTAGAGATAATGGAATAGAGGTCCTAATCCCCTAATCCAGCACTGGGCCGGGGCTAAGACAGGGATTTGTGTGTGTGCGTGTGTGCGTGTGTGTGTGCATGCGTGCGTGCGTGTGTGTGTTGCAGCCCTGGCAGCTGGCCCAGAGCGAGTGGGGGCTTTCACACCCTCAGTGCCAGAGGGAGCTGGTTAAACGTGTGGATCTATCTAGTTGTGTGTGTGTGTTTTGTGTGTGTGTGTTTTGTGTGTGTGTGTTTTGTGTGTGTGTGTTTTGTGTGTGTGTGTTTTGTGCGTGTGTGTGTGTGTTTTGTGCGTGTGTGTGTGTGTTTTG
>JACXGJ010012155.1:0-18446 GCA_016801105.1 Esox niger | reverse complement strand
AACAACGCACCGTGTATAGTGTCGTAGATGGGGAATAAATCAACAACGCACCGTGTATAGTGTGGTAGATGGGGAATAAAACAACAACGCACCGTGTATAGTGTCGTAGATGGGGAATAAATCAACAACGCACCGTGTATAGTGTGGTAGATGGGGAATAAAACAACAACGCACCGTGTATAGTGTCGTAGATGGGGAACCATCCACAGATGCGGGTAGCAGCCTCGCTGCACAGGAGAGGGTCGATGTCAATGTATACCTTCCCTATTGCATCATTGGCACTGTACGTGTCATGGTCCAACACGGTGATCTGTAAAGGCTCATCCTGCAGATCCTCGTCGTCCACCTAGACGGGGTTAAAGGGCATATCATGTCCACCTGGAATCCTATGCCTTTCATAAATACTTTCTCTAACTCATTTTACAGAGAAATAAATCAATACATAAAATCCAGATATTTTACCTCAAATTTAAACCACTCTGAGTTCCACTGTGGGTTAAGGGACTTGGGAAAGACATCCGTTTTGAAAGTGGTATTGCCAAACTTGACCTGTAAAACAGGACCAATCAATAACAAGACTATGACTGTGACACAGTAACACAATGTGTTGCAGACTCCAGCTTTTTATTTGGATGAAACATTTTTAAACCTTTTACAGTGTGAGTCCATAGAACCAACTGGGAAGGGCATATAACCAGAAATGTGGGCATTGGCATGTTCAAGAAATAAAGCTAATTACAAGTGTAACGGTTGTTACAATAACTAGACAGGTTTTTTGGCAAGACTGAAGTCTATAAGTGACTGACAGAAGAAATTGTTGGATAAACTCAAATGAAGATTGTAATTTGAGGAAGGAAAATGTACTTTATAACTTGTTGTTAGAGTCCTAAGCTGCTTAGGACATTCATATACTGATAAATAATTGATAAAATGTGATTGTAACTGTGTGGCTTATTTTAACACATTTAAAAGCATTTGTTTGAGTTGCGGTAATGGAAGAGAAGTAGACTGCAGTTTTTTTAATAACAGTTCCTCAAACAACTGAATTGTTTTATAACTAGTGCATTTGATTGTTGCAGTATAATTAAAGTTTTATAAACATTCCAGCAGAGGCAACTAGCTATAATTACTCCATAATATGGTATAACCAAGGCACGGTACTGTGCACTGAATGTGAAGTCCCCAAGGCACGGTACTGTGCACTGAATGTGGAGTCCCCAAGACATGCAGAAGCATGATAGTCCTATAGTGAGAAGGGCTGATGTGTAGGGAAAAGTCAGCTTGACCAGATGTTTCCATACAAATCAGGAAAATGTCAAAGAAAATGTCTCAGTGGTGAGCTGTAAAGTGGGGAAGTAAATTAATTTATATCCTGCATAAATGAAGATTAAAAAAAATATTATTAACAGAGATGAAGAGATCTCATTTGTCTTCATGACAGCGTAGCATCTGTTCCAGCATGGGAAGAGCCATTGAGGACATCGCAACGTTAGAGGTTTATTTCAGTATAATTAATTGGCTGATCATTTCTGATGACCTGGTTAGAGAAATCAGGAGGGATTAGCCAATTACTAACCAGGTAATCAGGAGAGATCAGCCAATGACGTTGGAGGTCCCTGTCTTTGGCTATATTAAAATGCTGGAACACGATTTCTTCCAGTCATGTCCTCTAAGTCCATTTTTAAGTTAGTGTTGACCCTAACATTTAGAATTGGCCATATAGGCTGCTGACATACAGTGGGAAGTTATATTATTGAAATGTGTTGCAGTTACTAAAGCAGAAGTAGCTCTTACAATAGCCTCTACTGTAAATGGCGCTTACACGTTTTTGAAGGGGTGTCAAACACCTTCCATTAAGGGACTGGTGATGCAAGTTTAAGTGTATTTATTATTAAACAATGTGGAAAATAATTAAAAATAATAATAAAGAAATAACCTTGAATGAGTAAGTGTCCAAACTTTGACTGATATTATTTGTGAGACAATAAATATTTAAGTAGGTTATGCTATGTACTCCTCGCTTCAAATAGGTTAACTTGACTCTCGTCAAAGATAGCTTTAAACCATCATATTTCTAGAAAGACAGGGCATGGTGCTTGCTGCAGGCAATCTCCCCATGTCTCTTCCAGTGAATTCCTTGCTTACTGACTGCTGGTGCCAATTAACCGGCAAAGCAAAGACGATCTGTATATACAATATGCTATTCCATATATACTGCATCTCTACCGCTTCCTCTCCCAGATTGATTGAAAGTCCAACACCAATTGCAGCTGCACATGAGTTATTGGCAGTTCTGAATTAGCCCAGGGTCGCACAGACTGCGGTCAAATCAAATACGGTCACTTTATATGGCCAGGGATCATTTATTTTGCTTTGAAAATATTAAACCAGCACTCCAAAACAAAATAAAGATGGGCTGGGTGATAATTTGATAAATATTGTTAGTTTTTTAAAATAATTCCATGGAAATAAACTAATCTTTGATATAGTGATATTGCTTATTTTGCTAATAATTTATTTAATTGGGGATGTAGTTATAATATGGCACACCAGTGTTATTTTCTTAGCACTATTGTGATTTTTTTGTATACATTTTAGAGAATACTATTATTATAAGCAGTACAAAACAAAATCTGTTTTCTTTCTTGATCTTTTGCATTCTGTTTTAAGCATAACTGTATATGAAACACAACAGGTTGTGTTTTCTTCAAGTATATTTGAAGTTAATACTGACGGTATTTATACGCAAATAAATATATAGCCACTAATATCGTATAGACGAAGAATCTTTAATATATTGTGATGTAAGTGTAACTGCTGCTCTGTAACTGATGTAAGTGTAAACGCATGTGTTACTGCGTTGCTATGGCAGTGGGTTTGAGCCCCAGTCGAACCCACGGCCATGAATTTGTGTGTCTCATTTATGAACCCATGTATTTATGCATGTCTGGTAGATATCTATCCAATTCAAGTTCAACCCTACAAGACACATCTGCTCTGCCTGCTGGAAAATGCCTGTCCAAACAAAGACCTCTCCATCATTGTTACAACTCCTTGTGTGTGTCCCCCGGGTGCAAAGAACTTTGGTGTAATCCTGGACAACACACTGACGTTCTCCGTAAACACGGCAACTAGCTTCTGGAGGTCCATGCTCTACAACATTCATAGAGAGCAACCTTACTTCACAAAGGAAGCAGTGCACAAACAAATCCAGGCACTTTGTCATCTCACGTCTAGACCACTGCAAATCACTGCTGGTAGTGCTCTTTACTTGCGGCATCAAACCCCTGCAATTACGTCAAACATTCCCATATTCTCCCATTTCCTTTCCACATCTCCCATTCTCCTGTCCACCCTCCACAGACTTCCTGTTGAAGCAACCATCCACCAAAACATTATGGCTCTGCCCCTCCCTACATTCAGATTCAGACCCAACCTTAAACTCCAGCTCTTCGTAGTCCCAAAGTTGACGAGATTAAATGATGATGCTGACTTCATGTTTATTTTTTCAGTGTAAAATTCCAATGCAACATGCTCACCTCCACGAATGCATCAGTGAGGTCGCTGGCTCTGTCCATGACAGGTAAGTGGCGCCCAGCCACAATCTTAGCTTTCAGTTTCCCGGGCATGATTTAGCTTTATCTTCACCTGCAGATGCTTCAGTTAAAGGTCAATCATGATTTCACTGAACAAAATGCAAACCTACAATCACAGTGCGGTTGTGGCCACTAAGTAGAATGCTGATACTAATCGTGTTTAGCTCTGACAGGGGCACGTATTTATGTGATATATGTTGGAGACAGTTAAGAGAGATTGAGCAAGCATGAGCCTAGCAAGATAGTCTGATTACTTACATGTTCTTTCCAAGTATTTAGCTCACAGTGCTCGCTCTACATTCAATTTCACCTCCTACAAATTACCATTAATGCAATGAATACAGTAGCTACAGTAGGGAAGTTATCTGGTTTAGCTATTCTAGTCTGTACCGAAGTACTGGGATTGCCACGGAGTATATCGCTTAACAAACCCCCTGGCTATTGCAGGATAATGAACCTAAATAGCGAACTATCTGGCTTATCGTGGACAGCTTTCAAATACAAGACAGGCGTTAGCTAACGTTCGCGTGACTGCAATGCAGTTGACAGAGATTCGTAGCTAGCAAGCTACTAGCTAACTTAGCAGACTACTAACCGCTGTATTTCTGTGATTGGGTCGCCACAAAACAATGAAATTGAATCGTGTTACAAACAGCATTACAGATAGAGAAAGCCGTCTAGCTAAGCTTATGTTGTCAGACACTTAATTTCCTTACCAGGACTATGTCATACGAGAACGCTGGGTACCCAGCAGATGTCTTCAGCCAGACATTGTTGACAGCCCGCGCGCCTGACCTTCGCCTCTCTCTCAAACATGACAAGAGGGTCTCCTCTCAAACACTGAAGTATTAAAGTCCAGATATATGTGCATAATAGTCACTCTTAAACAATGTCACTTTTGTATTCATAATAAATTAATTATACAATGAATTGTATTCATAATCATATAATCAAGAAACTGTCAGTTTCATGTGGCTAGCATCCCTGGCTAACTAAGGCTAAGTATGAAAATGGTAGCGTGAATGAAATGCTACAGTGGTACGTCATCCGGTGAAAAGTAAAGGTGTTCAATAAAACATATCGTGCGCAAGATTTCAAACGGTTTCAACCGCTTTGTCTTTTGCCATCAGTAATATATACCTTACTGTAAAAGCTAGAGGTGACGTTTGTAAATTACTGTAGTAATATGCCAGTTATGTAAAAATTATGCGTCAAATGTACACTATTGAAAACATCCGAATTGGTCATGGTTTCCAGACAGGTATTTTAATCTCTGTGTCACATACATAACTGCATATCCTTGGAATCTATTTTCTTCACCCTGGCCTGCCATGGAACTGTCAAGGATACACGCAGATTGGCCAAGCCCACATTTGTCTCAACACCAGGCCTCAATCATATGACTATATGATAAATTCTGTCAGTCACCTGTGCATGATCTACTGGCAACAGTTGGGTGACAGACATGATTAGGAGGCAGCAGAATAATGGGGTTAGGGAGGACAGACATTGCAAGACAGAAGGTTACTGAATAAATAGAACACATTGTAACATCTGCTGTTGACAAAACATAACATACCTCAGTAGGGGCAGACTGGCCATCTGGCATTTCAGGCAAATGCTAGATGAATTAGCCCATTTTTAGACCAGTGGACAATTTTAACTGTATTCTTTACCCCAAAAAAACATTATCTGCAAAATGTGAGATAGTGTTTTACAAACATCAGGACCAATTTCTAGTCCCAGTCTGTGACTTTGCAGTATAGACTATATTCACTACCTTTCACTCTCACGCACACATCAGACTGGGGCAGCAGGTGACCTAGCTGTTAGAGCTTCTTACCAGAAAATTTAGCTTGATCAAAATGCATAGGTGATCAACTGGAGAAAATAAATGTTGTACCTTAGACTGAGAAATATAGCAGATTGTGTTTAATGGACTGATTAACAGACATCCATATCCCATGGGAGGAACGGCATGCATCACATCAGCCAATCCCATTGCTTGGTGTGTGCGTGCGCCAGCATACACACTATTTATATACCAGCCAATAACAGCAAGCTTGCTTGATACCCCTCAGTCCAAAAGCCTATAACAAAGACAGCAGTAGTGAAAGCAGGTAAGGGAAAAAAATATATATATAATATAATATATATAATATATAATCAAAAAGTATTATCAACCAAACTGGATCATTACTAGTTTGGACATATATTGTACAGATAGGAGGAGAGATAATTATATTAGGTAAGATTAATGTTCATCCATTACTTTATTATGTATGCCACATTGCATCAACTGTTGTTTATCCTGGATGTCTTTCATTGACTCATGTCTCTGATGCTAAACAGACTGCTTCCCTGAAAGGTTCAACAATGGCTGATGAGTAAGTACTGCTTTCCGGAATGTTGTTACATACCCAGTGTTTGAGGTCTAAATAGTCTCTCTGTCTATTTTCTTTCTTTCTTGATTTCTCTCCCTCAAACTCTACATGGCCATTGCAGTGATGTAAGTTTTTTACCAACTGTCTTGAAGTATATTAAAATCTAGATGTTTTGAAAGTGTCTGTACTTACCCTCTTTGTATGTTTTCAGGATGCTCCCAGGCCCATGGCTCCAAAGGGGGATCACAGCAAGGTAAATCTAATGTAACAGTTGTACCCCTGTTTCAATGGAAATGTATTGAAGTCCCAGCATAACCCCAAAAGAGCTCCCAGGACACTCAAATGAGTTCTCAGTGTAACTGTTAGCTCTCCCCTCTTCACACCTTCTATTTCAAGAAAAGGGGATGATCTGTGGTTAAGTAATTGAAAGTCTAGCTAACTTTCCTACCTTTGAACACTCTTAACCAAAGTGAATTCATATTTTTTGCAGTTCCAGTTGTTTTTCTTTGCTTAACTCAGAGCTAGATTTGTATTTGATAGGCTTATTGGATGTCAAATTTTATGAGTTTTTGTCCACTTTAAACATTGTGGTGGACTATAAAACCTAAGGTTACATTATGTGGTGTGGGAGGGCAGGTATGTTTTTTTGTTGTGGTGTAAGTATGTGTGGTATATAGATGAGTGTTGTCGCTAGATAGTGATTTTCTCTTCTCTTAGAAGTATATTTTAATTTAAATATGCCAACTTAAGGAATTTTTACAGGTGTTGGCCTCAGAGCGTATAACATTACATTTTACTTTCTTTTTTTCTTAATCAGCCCAAGCCCAAGATCCCGGCCTCTCGCAAGCTGTCACTAAAGGTAACCTATGCAAGCCTTGGTGTACCCAAATGAAAAAACACCAACACACAACAACTATTCCCTCCAGAGTAATAGAAAAAAAACACCTGTTCCGTCCACCACAAGATCCTGATGTTAATGCGTGCAGTGGAAGAGCTGGAGGCTGAGAAGCAAGCAAGAGAAGAGGAGAAGGTTCGTTACCTGCAGGAGCAGCTCCCGCCCCTGCAGTTGTCTGGTCTATCCTCAGAGGAGCTGCAGGCAAGTGACAAAATCGACAGCAAATCTGGGAGGAGCATGAAGGAATACAGACTATACTGTTTGAAACCGGGGCAACGTACTGTGTTTTTTGGTTGTAGAAACTGTGTGAGCAGCTCCATGCCAGGGTTGAGCAGGTGGATGAGGAGCGCTATGACTGTGAAGCCAAAGTCAACAAGAACAGCAAAGAGGTATGAAACCATTTGCACATTCACACCTACTACACAAACCCACATCTATGTGAAAAAACATCCACAATTGTCCTCAATGTAATTGGTGATCATAACTGTATTAGTTCAATTGCCAGCATTCATTTACTGATCTCCCCTATTTCTACTGCAGATCCATGAGTTGAATTTGAAGGTAATGGACATGGGGGGTAAGTTTAAGAAGCCAGCTCTGAGGAAGGTCAGAGTATCGGCAGAAGAGATGATGAGAGCTCTGCTGGGCACCAAACAAAAAGAACACTTGGACCTCCGATCCAACCTCAAGTCTGTAAAGAAAGAGGACATCAAACAGGAGAAGGTGTGTAGAGATGAACCAACTCAGACTGGTTGACAGACATACTTTAGAATACAGAAAAAAAAGTGTCTACCAATGAACCAGATGTATTCATTCTGACCCACTAAGAATTGTTTTTCTAGTCTGATGTGCCATTGTCTTTCCTTGGTAGGAGAGCAACCTGGAGGTGGGAGACTGGAGAAAGAATGTAGAGGCCATGTCTGGCATGGAGGGAAGGAAGAAGATGTTTGATGCTGGTAGTGGCCAGTAAGAAGCTTCCTCACCAGGAATGGGGAGAAAACTATAGAGGGGGAAGAAAAAGAGCTTTGGGAGTAAGAGTGAAGATGGTGATAGGGACCAGGAGGAAACATTCTGTGTCTGACTGGAATCAGCTCCTAAACCAAGGCTTCATGTTGACACCAGGGTGGTATTCATTCCACTAATGCTCTAGCATATTCTTTTTTATATAGAAGCAAACAGGATTTAACAGAAGTTAAGTGTAACCAATGTGAATAAAGTAAATGGCAGTGAGCTCTTGGTGTGAAATATGATATAGTTGTGATTTGTAGTTGTATTTTAATGTGTATGTCGTTTACACATGTTGAAAAATGTCTATAGCAGGGGTATTCAAAGCTTTCTCTATGAGGGTGGAAGCCTGCTGGTTTTCTGTTCTACCTCATCATTAATTGGACCCATCTGGTGTCTTAAGTCTGAATAGGTCTCTGATTAGAAAAAAACTGGAGAACTGGCTTCAAGGGCCAGGTTTGTATGCCCCTTGTCTATAGTACCATAGGCACTGTCACTGTCATTAAAACAAATATCTGATATTATGGTCCAAAATAAGTTATTCATATAAATTACTTTTTATATAAATTACATGTTAGCTGTATCAGAATCCTGAAAAGGTCAAATATGAGGAAAATAATAATGTGAAGTCCATATTATGCAAACTCATTTTAATCAGAACTGGGCATCAATAAATATAACTAAGTAATAGGATGTGCTTATTGAGTCAAGATAGAGGAACACATCAACAGTTCTGAGTTCTGAAACCGTATGTTTGCATATAAATCAACCTTATAGTTAGATATCCATATCCTTTTGCAATACATTTTCACAGGTTTTTTTGAAGAATGTTCATAATTCTGGTGGAACATTTCACAACTAACATTTCACAACTAATTAAGTTAATTGGCAACCAGACAGTAACCTATTCCGAGAATCTGGAGAAATCTCTCTACGCAAGGGACAAGGACGAAAACAATATTGGATGGCCATGATTTTTGAGCCCTCATCACTGCATGGGCTCAGGAACACTGCTGAAAACCATTGTCTGTGAACACTATGTCACTCTGCCATGCAAGTTAAAACTCTGCCATGCAAATAAGAAACCATACATAAACAAGATCCAGTGACACTGCCGCCTCCTCAGGGCCTGAGCTCATGTAGGATGGAGAGGAAAACTGGAGTGGAAAAGTGGAAAACTGTCCTGTGGTCTGATGAATCAAAATTTGAAAGAATTTATTGGGAATAATGGACGCCTCGTCCTGCGGGCTAAAGAGCAGAGGGATCATCTGCCTTCAAATCAATACACAGTTCAAAAGCCAGCATCTATGATGGTATGGGGGTCAGAAGTGTGCATGGAATGGGTGACTTGCACATACTGTATGCTGCAATCCAGACGTCTTTTTCAGAGAAGGTCTCGATTATTTCATCAACAGCTTGGCTCCGTAGTAAAAGAGTCCGGGTGCTAAACTGACCTGCCTGCAGTGCAGACCTGTCACCCATTGAAACATTTGGTGCATTATGAATCAACAAATACAATAAAGGAGACCCTGAACTGTTGAGCAGCGGAAATCCAATATCAAGCAAGAATGACCTATTTTTCTGACAGATTGGACACAGTAAGAAAGCTACTATGCACATAGCACCATGCAGGCAGCTGACAACATATATGAGTGTGTGGAGTGGGGTGACCTCCAGACAGCCTGACGGCGGAGAGGCAGTGGTTTAACTTCTGACCCAGGTTATACATAGCCTCTCTTCCTTCCCAAGAATACTTAACATTCTGACAATAAACACATCATTTACAAGTCAGTCACGCTCACATCTCCAAATGTCCTTGGAAGGAAAGGTAGAGGTTGGGGTAGGGATGAAATCAGAAACACCTCAGGCATGTAAAATCAAGCCACCAAGCAGGCCACAGGTGTGTGTGCACACGTGGGTAAATGTGTGCATGCATGCTTGAGTGCATGTCATTTACAATAACCACCATAAGGAAACAAACGATGGCCAGGGGTTTGCATCCCAGACTGTTGAGGCACATAGGTAGTGCAAATTGGTTCAGTGTGTTAGAAATCAGCCGTTTCGTACAGTGGTTGAAATAATGACCGCGTACTCAGTCATCAAGTGTGAGGGTAATTCAGTTATTTATTGCAGCATTTGACAGGCCATTATTCAGGATGTTACAGACTCGATGTAATCTCACTCAATCTTATAAACTCATCTCAACTCAATCTGAAAGAAACATCCGGTTGCCCTTTACTTTATAGACATCCCAACCTGGAAGTCACAGTACTGTAAGCCCATTGGCTAATTACTGTTGTGCTTAGACAGAACATGACTTCCTGTGTACGGATAAACAGATTGTCTGTAATATACACTTCAACAAGTGCTACAACAAAGGAACTGAGATGTCATCCATTTATAAACCCTATTCAATGCTTGTGATGCTACCCGCCCTTTGAGTGCCCTTGTTTTGCTCTTCAGAGTTTTAGCAGGACCATCCAACTTTGGAATTCCATAGCGGTCTTTACATATTGTTAGGATGCCCATTATCAATGTGAATCAAATGAAACAGAACAGACCAAAAGCTGAAGCACATAGTAGGAAAGAGACCAAATGTTTCTGCATCATCATGGGTTAAAAAATACAGACACCAACACAAACTATAGACAGCTCTAGAAGAAAATAAGAGACCACTGCACCTTTTTCTTTCCTTTGCAAAAAAGTGGAAAAGGTTCTGAGTGAGGAACATAAGGTTAAAAATTAAGAGATCACTGTAAATTGTGCGCTTCTGTTCCTCGCTCAAAACTTTCTTTTTCAACTTTTTTTGGAAAGGAAAGAAAAAGGTGCAGTGGTCTCTTAATGTTGCCAAACCGACTGACTCTTGTTAAATAGCAAAATCTTCTGACGAGATAGTATGTCTCAAACAATCCCAATACTGGCATACTAGCTTACTATATAGAAAACATTTTCTTTGTAGTTCACACAGCATTGTGGTTAGCTATTCAAATGTTATTGTATGGCCGACCATCTACAGTAATCTTTGTGCCAGAGTACACTTTTGTTCTGTTAATTTAACCCTCAGATGTTCACATTTTTGTCTCTCAGAAATATTTATCCTCTCTGTCCCTTTCAGCCATAACACAACAATATATATATATATATATATATATATATATCCACTCTCTACCATGAATCTCATATATTTAAAAGAATAATTGTATTATGTGACCCTTTTATATTTTTATTGCTTTCTAAAGAAACAAACCAGCCAGTGGTTGGTGTACATTTTTCATTATAAGTAATGTGTAACTATTAGCTAGCCATCTACAGTAATCTTTGTACAAGAGTACACTTTAGTTGTGTTAATTAATGTTTTGTTGTCCACATTATTTCAGCAAAAATGTTATGGCTGAGGTAAAAAAGACACATTCTGTCACATGAAAATAATATATATATTTCAAATCATAATAATCTGAAGCATTTGTATAGTTTAATGTTGGGGGAATTGTATGATGTGCTTCTACATCAAGTTAATATCAAGCAAAATATTATTATAATATATTATATTTAAATTAAGTCATTTAGCTTTTTTTACCCAGTGATTGAATGTGTAACAAGTTTCAGTGTGTGTATGAAACTACTATTTATGCCATACAGTATATTAGAGAAGTACTCAAGTCCCAAGTTCCCTGTGCTCAAGTCTGAGTCGAGTCACAAGTCAACTACATCCAAATCAAGTCCAGGTTCAGGTCCTGGCCACCATTCCTCAAGTCTCTAGTTGATTTCACAACTCTCTAAGATTGTTCTGTTGCTTGAGTCCTGGTACTAATGACCTAAAGTCTACCAAACCAAAAATTATACAAAGGTAGTGTTGGCAAGAGGAATGAATTCATTAAAATGACCGTTGCCATATCTAGGGAGAATATTTTGCCAAATGCACCACGTTCATGACATAAAAATTTACCTGTGAGATTTCCTATATGTACAAACAGATTCAAGTAACTAACTGTTGTGGAATTATCATATGAATGTACACTTTGTTATAAAACAAAACATCCGTTTGTATCTCTTCTCAGGAAGTCAGTTCCACAGGAAGTGAAATTCTGTCAAAGCTTGCCACTGCCAATTGGCTTGTAGTATTCTGTAAAAAAATGTAACATATGCTGGCTGCTATGCACATGAAAGTCATTGTATTTATTGGGGACACATGGGTTGTGTGTGTTTGGTGTGGGTAAGTGTTAGTCTTTGCTGCACAAGGAGGCAAAATATCTTTGCCAGTCCAGCTTTAATCCTCTTGAAGAGAGATCCTTCTTCCTCAGGTTCATTGACAGGTACAGGACCTAACGTGACTGGAAAGAAGGCATGACACCGGTTACATTGACCAAAACAGCCAAAAATGCACAGCACAACCAGAAAGTATGAATTGCCACTTGGCAACAAAGGACAAATAGTGCTCATTTAGCCGCTGTACAGGAAGTGAGATCATTATGTGATAAACTCCTTTGGTCCAATTATTGCCCTTCATCCTGTTGAAGGCTCCACCACCGTTGAGGCACATTTTGGAGAAGTGAAATGCCACCTGCTCTTACCCAATCAAGTCCTTACTGGAACTTTGTCAGCATGGGCAACAAATCTACATTTCAGCCCTTTTTCGGCTGTTTCTAAATCAGGTTTTTTTGCTAGGACTATACCTGAATTTGTCTATTAAGTAATTCAGTGCCTGCTGATGCTACAAGGCATGCCAGAACTACACTGCCACAAAGCAGACGGATTTAAAACATGTATTACGCAGGGCATAATCACCATAAAAGTGTGGACATCGTGCAGACATGTAACCCACAGGAGTAAAGATGGATATACATTAAAGACTTACCAGTAGTACATAAGAGAGTCACCTTTCAAAACAAGATATTTCTTAGTCTTCCATTTCTTGACATCCCATCATCCTGGTCCACAGCCTCAACACCAGTTAGTGGGGGATTATTTTCCTGTGTGGAGGTGCTGCCCAAACGGTCGGTGGAGAGAGACCTTCTGCTGCACTGAGCCAAGCCAGCGGATTTCCTTCTCTGGTTGAGGTGGGAGGACATCTGAGGCCCCGAGCCAGCAGAGTTCTGTCTCTGTTTGTCAGCAGGTGTCGTCTCTTGGTCCTCTTGCAGGACTTCTTCTATTGAGGCTTTTGACCACTACAAACTAAAAAACTTCTCCAATAGCGCGTGACGTAGTTACGGATGACCAGGTGTTTGCCATTGAACATATGGCACCCCATATGGCTCCCTATATTCTCTGTTGTCATTGCACTGGTCACTGGAGTATAATCAATCTCTGAGATCAGAGACTCACTGGGATATGATCAGTTAATCATCAACCAAGGCTTAAGTACAGAATATAACCTTTTGTTTCTGTCCATTTCAACAGTTCGGTTTCACCAACTATGAATAAATCCAGTGTCAGAGTTCCATCCTCTCATTTTATGTGAGCGTACGGTACAATGCCCATATATCCTCATGAGTAGCCTACTGGTCATTAGTGATGGGCATTCCGGCTGTTCTCGTTTAGCTCAGCTCACCAAAAAGAGCAGGCTATTTTGGCTCCCAAATGTTTTGTATTTTTTCAAGACAAGCAGTTTGCAAATGTTTGACTATGACTGGTGTCAAAACAATTCTAATTAAATTATTAAACAAAATCATACTGTACCTTAACCAAAATGTATTTCTAATGCATTGGTCTGTTATGAAAAAGCTATTAAACATTTGCATTTAAAATACAACTTTTTAATGTATGTGTGTGTGTGTGTGTATATATATATATATATATATACATACACACAGACACATACACACAGACACTCACACACACACACACACAACGTGCATATAAATCTAACCATTCAAAACAAATACAATCTGAGCAGCATAATTCCAATGCTTTTGGAACTGTGAACTTTGTGACTGGGTGTCCCATAGAAAGGATATACATTTTTGAGAGGCAACTTGGACATTAGGGAGCACTTATTGAAATTGAAGGTTTTACACTGTATTGTCATTTTATGCATATTTGATTACATTTTACTCTATACACAACATGTCTGTTACATAGGAAACCCTAGTTTGAATCCAAGGAGGGCAATATCATTTATCCTTTTTAATCGTGGGCCAGCCAAATTCAGCCTGGTTCATTTTTCTTGTTTCTTAATGTTAGTGTAGATGCCTGTAAAGAGTGTAACTTTTACTCAATCCTACGGTCAGTGGAAAATAAAAGCTTAAAAAAAACGTCATGGACATTTCATTCGTTTATTGATTTATTAAGGCATTGGAATAGTACATCTGTCCCATATATGAAACAATTGTGACCAAAATAGAGATTGTTACAGTATTTCTTCACCATCATGGTAAAGTATCACTAGTCACACATCTTGCACTCGGCTTTATCAGTAAAAACCCACAAAACATATTTTACTTCTAAGAAAACCATCTGAGTCTGCAATGATATTTAGCTCGTTTTCCGAGCTCCTAACCAAAAAAAGTTGGTCTACATAAAACGATTACAAAATTCGCAAACATTGTTATAGTAAGGCTGTGACGTAAAAACAACATCCCTTATTTCTGTACTCAAAGTAAGCATTAAAAGTTGGAGGTTGATTTCAAATTGGGATGTATCCTGTATCAACAACATGACAACACATTGCACATCTATGCACAATCTGACAAATAGAATGTTGACTGGAATACATAAGCAGAAAGGGAACAGGGAAGGCACAAAATGCCTTTTGTGATTCTTAATTCAGTTATGAAAAAGCAACATGAGGATAAGTTCCTGTGAAATTTATAATCACATTCTGAATAAGAAAAGATTTATAGTGATTTGTGTCAACTGAACACTGATTCAAGGAAACTGTTGAGGTGAAGAAATATCTCCAAAAGGTGTTGGATGAAGGATCCTCTTCAAGGTCGACTTTAGGCCAACGTAATGGCTTTAAACAGTAAAAATATTTTTTTTTACCATCATACCAGGTATGCTTAACAAAAATATGAATAAGATATCAGGCTACATAAGGGACAATACTTAACAAGAGCTTTAGGTTCCATCCCCCACAAATATCCAGTCAAAATGATGTCCACAATAGAGCAGCCAGTGTGTAGCAGCCCATGCGGACTTCCACGTTCCCTCTCCAAGGAAATATTACAGGAGCAGGAGGACTCGGTCAATGTCATAACTCACACCCCATTTCTCTTTCATAATTTACAAAGAGGTTTAACCGTTGTTCATGGCCGAAAACTTCTGCTTGTATATAGATATAAGTATAATTAATAGAACAGTACTTCAGAACAGTACATGTAAAAGGCACAACGTGACATTGTCATAATGGTGGATTCAGCAGGGAGCATCTGTAAACGCTTTATTGGAAATATTCCCAACTAGTGCAGTAAATCCAGTTGTCCAGCCACTTTCATCAGACTATCCCTCTCTACACTACCATTCAAATGTTTGGGGTCACAAGAAATGTCCTTGTTTTCCATGTAAATATACTGTACATTAAATGTGTTTGAACAGGAAATATAGCAAAATGAATAGGAAACAGGAAATATAGTCTTTGACAATATTAGAAATAATGATTTTTAATTGAAATAATTGTGTCCTACAAACTTTGCTTTTGTCAAAGAATCCTCCATGTGCAGCAATTACATTCTTGAAGACCTTTGGCATTATAGTTGTCAATTTGTTGAGGCAATCTAAAGAGATTCACCCCCATGCTTCACGAAGCATCTGCCACAAGTTGGTGTGGCTTGATGGGTATTTATGTACAGTTGTGCTCACAAGTGTGCATACCCTGGCAGAAATTGCTAAATTATGGGATTGATTTAGAAATGTTTTAAAAACGATGTATTTTATTTAAGGATAGTGATCATATGAAGCCATTTATCATCACTTCGCTGTTTGGCTCCTTTTTAAATTATAATAATGACAGAAATCACCCAAATGGCCCTGATCAAACGTTTACATACCCTTGAATTGTTGGCCTCGTTACAGACACACAAAATGACACACAGTGGTGAAAATGGCAATTAAAGGTGAAATTCGTTTAAATTGTAATTTGTGTCTGTGTGTAAATAGTCAATGAGTTTGTTAGCTCTCACGTGGATGCACTGAGCAGGCTAGATACTAAGCCATGGGGAGCAGAAAAGAACTGTCAAAAGACCTGCGTAACAAGGTAATGAAACTTTATAAAGATGGAAAAGGACATAAAAAGATATCCAAAGCCTTGCAAATGCCAATCATTACTTATTAACAAGAGGAAAATTCAGGGATCTCTTGATACCAAGCTAAAATGGCAGAAGAATTGTTTGAGATACATAAACCCTAAGGTAACAAAACGTGAGCTGCATGGTGGAGTTGCCAGAAAGCCTTTACTATGCTAATTCCACAAAAAAGCCAGTATTTAGATCTAAGGGTAAGCAGTTTTTTTAATTGTTGCCATGTTTTGCTTTACGATTGTGCCATTCTGTTATGACCTATGGGTGAATGTGAATCCCAAAAGAAATAAGACCTGTTTTGTCTGCTCACTCATGCTTTCTTTACAAATGGTACATATATTACCAATTCTCCAAGGGTATGCAATATTTGGAGCACAACTACCACCAAAGCACCCCAGACTATCACATTGACTCCACCATGACATAACTAGAAGCACTCCTCCGGCATCTTTCAATTTGGTCTGCATCTCACAATTGTTCTTTTGTGATCCTAACCTACTCCACTTAATAATCTGGTTAGAGACAGTTTGCACTGTTCTGTGAAGGGAGTAGTACTGAGCATTGTATGAGAGCTTTAGTTTCTTGGCAATTTCTTGCATGAAATAGCATTCATTTATCAGAACATGAATAGACTGAGGAGTTTCTGGCCATTTTGGGCCTGTAATCTAACTTACAATTGCTGATACTCCAGATACTCAACACGTCTAAAGAAGGCCAGTATTATTCCTTCTATAAGCAGAATAAGAGTTTTTTTTCAGCTGTGCTAACATAATTGCAAAAGGGTTTTCTAATGATCGATTAGCCTTTTAAAAATTATAAACTTGGATTAGCAAGCACTGATAGTTGCAGATAATTCAGCTTATCTATGCCTATGTAGATAATCCATAACAAATCTGCCGTTTCCAACTACAAAAGTCATTTACAACATTAACAATGTCTACCCTGTATTTCTGATCAATTTCGTGTTATTTTAATGGACAAAAAATTGCTTTCATTTCAGAAATGGGACATTTCTAAGTGACCCCAAACTTCTGAACGGTAGTGTACATGCTGAATATATTCTATCGTATTCTATCACTAAATCAAACATGACACTCAGAGGGACCACGTTTCTTTACTCAGAGGTACCATGTTTCATTACTCAGAGGTACCATGTAACTTTACTCAGAGGTACCATGTAACTTTACTCAGAGCGACCACGTTTCTTTACTCAGAGGTACCACGTTTCTTTACTCAGAGGTACCACGTTTCTTTACTCAGAGGTACCACGTTTCATTACTCAGAGGTACCACGTTTCATTACTCAGAGGTACCACGTTTCATTACTCAGAGGTACCACGTTTCATTACTCAGAGGTACCATGTTTCATTACTCAGTAGTATTATTTCTCAATACCCAGTATCATGATTTAGGACTACAAAGTATAATGTTTCAGTACGCAGTAGTATCACATTTTAATTCAGTAATTAGTAGCATTCTCCCCTTTTATAATCAAGTCCAGTTCTTGAGGTCTGTATCGCCAAACAGCAATATAGCTGACCTCTATGTTCAGATTTCAGTACTGGTGCGATGTTGGTTGTGTTCTTCCAGGACATTCAGCAGTGTGTCCAGTGTTAAATGACCCTCCCCAGCCCGACAACATGTCAGGAATTTCTTTTGGCCTGCCCTCTCATCAACAGTAGTAAATAGCTGATGTCGTCGGTGGGGATGTTAGAAGTGTGGCGGTGTCCTTGGCTTCATTACGCGCTTCTGCGGGTACGTGTTAGCGGGTTACGTACCACTGTGTTGGGTGCGCCGGTTCCACATACCACGTTTAGAGTGGTAGCGATGCAGAAAGTTCCTCAGGTAGATACGCTCCACCTCCAGACCTGACTGCAGAACCCTACGACAGAGCAGGGAAGGGCAACAGAATGCATGAGTGATCATCCGAATAGGATCATCCGAATAGGATCATCCGAACAGACCACAGACACACACAAACCTGTCCAGAAGCTCCCAGTCCTCTCCGCCCCAGCGGTCAGTGAAGTCCTGTGTATTCATGCCTCCAGCTGCCTCCAGGTCAGACTTATAGATCCCCAGCAGACCAAACCCATTAACCTCCCAGTAACCTGGAAAACACACAGGTTGGCAGTGAGTGTGTGTGTGTGTGTGTGTGTGTGTGTGTGTGTGTGTGTGTGTGTGTGTGTGTGTGTGTGTGTAACTGCAAATATATGTCCTTACAAGAGACGAACATAGTGTTAGAATTTTAGGTTTAGGCATTACTGGTTAGGTTTAGGCATCAGGGCTTGGATAGGTGCAGGCATATGTAAAGAGGCTTTGCCAGGATCACAATA